>CM050175.1:37101955-37409455 GCA_027410445.1 Discoglossus pictus
CATACGACACACGTTCACACACATTACGGACTCGCAACACTCGGACATTACAAAATGTAAAACACAATACATACACACACCACATACATAAAAAACTTACCTACACCAAGAGGGAGCACCCAGCACCTCAAAAATACAACTTACACCTCGATTTTACTTCAAATAAAACAGTTTAGAGACTAAAAAAAAAACGAAGCGAGAGAAAAAATGGCCGCCGAACAAAACGAAAACGAGGCTACAGCACTCTAAACTCGCAAAACACCACAAGAAACTCGCAAAACACCACAAAACACCTACGGATATTCCGATACAAACGTATAACACACATTACTCGCCATTTGACGCCAATGCGGAAGTACACGACAACGGTTTGGGCTCGCGCACGCACAGTGTTACACTGCACACATTCAGCACGCTTACACAGCAGATCCACACCACTAATGCTGCAGCAACATCAAAACACATTCACAGCTCTTCCACACAATGCTTTAAAATAGGTAAAGTATATTCATTTATTAATGTATTATATATTTCATTATTACACACTAAACAGCATTAGCTACCTTACAATTTCATTGCCGTCATTTTTTGACGGGCAATTCGCTAGTACATTTAATATTGTTCTGTTTTGTAGACTCAATTCAGAATAAGATCACCAACACAAAAATATTTATTTTTTATTCTGAGCATCAGTAGCTGAAAAGTTGTTTATACTGCCACTATAAACAGGGGAAAAATTAAGATAGCTTATGAGAATTCCCTCTCTCAGACGAGGGGATGAAAACACGGTATGTAATTAACTGTGCTAGTATTGCAGGTGCATATATACCTAACATATGACATGATAATGCAGATACACCAAGATTGAAGGTTATATCATTTTAAAATATAAAAATACTTTTCAGAGACATACATAGATTTATTTGTCATGTGTCATCTATTAATTACTGCAACCAACGCTCAATGTTGTTTATATTATTACCTAGATAATTTTCTTCACTTTGAGTCTTGGATCCAAAGAATGCTCCACAATTATAAAGACATTATGCACTATGTTTTTTAGTTTATGTACATGTTTCATAGGTTTCTCTATTTTTCCCCATTTGGTACTCTGACTGTATATATTTAATTCATGAATTCCTATATCCAGGAGTTTAATTCCCAGTGTGGTGCGTCCTGGTAAATCACTGGATGATGGTTGTCATTGTGGTTTGTTCACACAGTTGCCTGTGTAATATACACCTGAATTTATATACACTCTGCCAATAACAATACAACTACAGCTAACCGTTCAAGATATCACAATGATGTACAAAACAAACAGCTTTTCTTAACCGGTTTCTATAACTGTTGATCTGTATTAAGAGCAGAGTCTTCCCATCATTTTACTCGGTGCTTCTTTTATCACATTGGCCTTTTACTTTATTTCTAAAGGCACGCTGTAGACTTACATACTGGCAATTGGAACTTCTTACAAAAATGTCCTTCAGCAATAGAAAAGCGACTCATAGTTTGTGGCTATTACTAAATTAAATGTTAGAAAAGAAGGTCTAATTGGATATATTCATATTTTTATCTACTTTGGACCTTTAATGTTTGTTTTGTAAGCTAAATGTCAGTTTCCAAAAAACGTTGTTGTTTTTTTTTTTTTTTATGAGAATGTTTAAAAGACTCTTTCTTAAGACAAAAATATGCTGAAAATCTGGGGATTCAGAATCCATATCAGAGCTATAAGTGACTAACAAATAGTAAAATGCAGGAAACTGCTCTAAAACAACACTTTTATATATAATATTGCTGTAACATGTGTGGCTGTCTCTCTTGCCCTGACAGCACTCTCGCTCACACTGACAGCACCCTGGCGTCTCCCTCTTGCTCCGATAGCTCTCTCGCTTATGCTGACAGCTCAATGGCTATCTCCCTCTCACAGCAACAGATCCCTGGCTGTCTCTCACTGGCACCGACAGCTCCCTGGCTGTCTCTCACTGGCACCGACAGCTCCCTGGCTGTCTCTCACTGGCACCGACAGCTCCCTGGCTGTCTCTCACTGGCACAGACAGCTCCCTGGCTGTCTCTCACTGGCACCGACAGCTCCCTGGCTGTCTCTCACTGGCACCGACAGCTCCCTGGCTGTCTCTCACTGGCACCGACAGCTCCCTGGCTGTCTCTCACTGGCACCGACAGCTCCCTGGCTGTCTCTCACTGGCACCGACAGCTCACTGGCTGTCTCTCACTGGCACCGACAGCTCACTGGCTGTCTCTCACTGGCACAGACAGCTCACTGGCTGTCTCTCACTGGCACCGACAGCTCACTGGCTGTCTCTCTCTCATGTGCTGACAGTTCCCTGGCTGTCTCTCTCACGCAGGCAGCTCCCTAGCTGTCTCTCTCTCTCGCATCGACAGATCCCAGGCTGCTTCTCTCGCACAGACAGTTTCATGGCTGTCTCTCTCGCACAGACAGCTGTCTGACTGTCTGTCTCACACAGGCAGCTGCCTGGCTGTCTCTCTCTCGCATCGACAGATCCCAGCCTGCTTCTCCCTCGCACCAACAGTTCCCTGGCTGTCACTCTCGCACAGATAGCTGCCTGGCTGTCTCTCTCGCACAGACAGCTCCTTGGCTGTCTCTCTCGGACAGACAGCTCCTTGGCTGTCTCTCTCGCACAGACAGCTCCTTGGCTGTCTCTCTCGCACAGACAGCTCCTTGGCTGTCTCTCTCGCACAGACAGCTCCTTGGCTGTCTCTCTCGCACAGACAGCTCCTTGGCTGTCTCTCTCGCACAGACAGCTCCTTGGCTGTCTCTCTCGCACAGACAGCTCCTTGGCTGTCTCTCTCGCACAGACAGCTCCTTGGCTGTCTCTCTCGCACAGACAGCTCCTTGGCTGTCTCTCTCGCACAGACAGCTCCTTGGCTGTCTCTCTCGCACAGACAGCTCCTTGGCTGTCTCTCTGGCAAAGACAGCTCCTTGGCTGTCTCTCTCGCAAAGACAGCTCCCTGGCTGTCTGTCTCTCAATGACAGCTTTCTGGCTGTCTTGCTGATTAATGCAAGAACAAATCAATAAGTTGCTTTAAGCTGGGCTCTTAATGAAATGATTAGGGCGGTTCTCTCTTTTCTTTCATTCTCTCATCTCTCTCGTGCATCGTATTTGGGGTAAATAATCACACTTTAAAGGCTTTTGCAGCATTGACTTTACTGATATCATCACACAGCAAACAGGAAAGGAGGGGGTTATAATGGATCAATAGTGTCTGCATCCCAAGAGCTACTGCTCAAGGTCCTGCTCCTCTGGGTCTGTGAGAGAAAAAGAGAATTTCATATTACTAGAAAAGCCCAAATACACATTTTCTTTTATTGAGGAGAAAAAGACTCCATGGAAAAATACAGCCAAACACATCACTTTATTATGGTCAGAGGTCATCAATCTAAGGACATTCCCTTTAGTGAAACACCACAGGATTGCAATGAACCCTCCTGTATAGTGTGGTGTACTACTTTAATACTAATAATACACTTTTGCTGCCCCTAAATATGCATATTAAAGGAACAAATATTTGTTATATGCAGAAAGACAACCCCTCCTCCCTCTTCATACACCTTCACCACATCTATTTATGGGAACGTCTTAAAGACACAAAGCACCCCTATATTAAGAACATTCCTACACACAAACCTTTATGCGGAGATAACACACATATTAATACAGGTTATATGCACACATACCGTTATTAATATGCACATTTGTACAAACTCACGTACACATCTATGTGTTGCAAAGACACACACTTGTTTGTTATCATGCAAACACACTCATCACTGCAGTGAGTATATTAGCTTCCCTGACCCCACACATTGCCGCATCTTACCCCTTACTCAGGGGGCGCCATCTCTCCTAGGCTGGAAGAACAGACAGATTACTTAGCTCACTCTGTCAAACATACAGCAAAAGTACTAGTTATATTTATTGTATACATGAAATGAACATATATAAATAAACATTATAACAATTTGTTATTATTAGAAAACTGAGCGGAAGAGTTAGATAATATAGTTATCTCATGTGATTAAATATCTCTTATGGTATGGGGTGATAAACCACATGCACAGTTGGGAGATCTATACTCTATTACTCTCTTTATAATTAGTCGGATCTGCATGGCTAGATCTACCAACCGGGCATGCTCACTTGGTTTACTAACCCCTTATCTCTAATTGTTAATGAATTAAATGAGATAAAGTTATTAGGAAACTTTCATATAACTTCTCCTTAAAATATACAATATTCTACTTCAATTATCTAGCACTTCCTCATTTTGTTTAACATAAAGAAAAATGTAATAATAATTATTTATATGTGTACATTTCATTTCTGCAATAACTGGGACCTTTGCTGCTCACTTTAACCCCACTCCTGCCATAGTTGTGTCACTCACCAATAGGGAAATATTCAGGCATTTTCCGGAGATAAATTTCTTCATCTTTTTCCAGGAACACGCAGATAATAACCTGGTCAATCTGAGAGCAGAGATGCACAATGTGTATGTGTGTGTGTATATATATATATATATATATATATATATATATATATATATATATATATATATATATATATATATATATATATATATATATATATATATATATGCACCCTTCTAGTATTCACATAAAAAGATACACAGAGGGATGGATGACCTCACCTTGTCTTTGTTTTCCTCCAGATAGTTCCTCAGGGTTGTGAGAGCCACATCTGCTGCTGCCTCTGATGGGTATCCTGGAATGGCAAATGTATAGCTAAGGCAACTGTGCCACATGCACATCTGGGAGCATTTATTTCACTTAAACTCTTCTTTTTACTGCTCCATCAGTTGTGGTGTCCTTGTAAACTAATTACATTTCTATTAGAGCTATTGAAAGCCCTGGCAGTGCTAGCTGACACATTGTGTAGATGTGTTCAATTGTGTAGATAGAAGCTTCCTCAGCACGCACAATGGATCATCGTAAACAAAAGTGGTAGATTCCACTGCAGCAATTTTTTTTTTATTTCATTTTTTTTTTTTTTTTTACAGTTTACCAACTACCATCAGTACATTTGAATCATAGTGGCCTTTTACCAATGTTTCTCATCTGTTTTACATCTCCCCTCCCCACTTTTTATTTCTCTTTCCCCTTTATCTAAGTATCAGTTTCCCCTTTTCTTTCTCCTCCTCTCTGTTTTCTTTTTCTTTCCAATGCCTCCCACATACACAGACATATATTTGCATTTTGCCCAAAACCCTGTCAGACTGAACAAGGGAATATGCAGTGTTAAACAGGTATACTTACCAAACACTCCGGTGGAAATGCAGGGAAATGCCTAGGAAGACAACGGTATTGTTACAACTTAATGTATTAATAGGATATTTTCATGAATTAACCTATTCTACTTAACATACATTATTATTAAACTGGAAGTTACAGAGAGGATGTAGAGAATATCTAAATATATATATATATCTCACAAATTAATGACATGGGTAGTTATCATTAATTGACATTTCACCTTACGTGTTGTTTTGTAGCCTGCAATTAAATAAATATCCCAAAATCCCATTTTCCATGATTTTTCCATAAATGATTTGGTGAAAGACAGGTGTCAAATTAAGTTGGTAATTTTCTTAAACAGGCATTTTCTTGGACTTGGCCAAAACATGAAGCTTTCAACAGAGAGCCAAATTGTCTGTTTCTGATAGATGTTAAGTAATTGTAAAAGCTTAGATTCCCAGAGACTGAGAAGGAGCCTGGGAGGGAGACGGGGAAGGTGTCTGATAGGGACAGACACTGTAACTGGACATGAAAAGGGAAGAGGGACAGACAGGAAAGGAGGGTGAGAAAGAGGGATATATGGAAGAAGGAAAACAAATGGACAGGGTGTTAGAAACGGGGAATGAATGCAAATAAGATACAGACACAGTGGATAATATTGCTTTTTTTTAGTGTTGTTTGTGGCGCCTGAACAAATAGGATCGCATGCACATCTCACACGTATGAAGGAGACACATAGTTGTCAGGCTACAGAGTCCTTGTCACCTACAGAACCAGTGTCACATACAGGAACAGTGTCACCAGTAGTGATCTAGACATCCTTAGGATGTACACACACAGACAGCTTTAATCTATATAATGAGTGTCGCACAACGACACAGTTTCTGAAATGAGATCCGACACAAACTGGCAGACAAGCTTCGGGTTTAGTGCCAGGTGGATCTAACCATGAAAGTCTGCACAAGCTGGAAAGGGTTCAGAGTTTTGACAGATAGGAGCGGTGCTCAGTTTAGAGAGAATCGAGGCAAGAAGTATGTTGTGCAGTGTCGGACCTGCCATGTAATTATATGTAGCAGCGTCCGGTATGAGCTTGTACACAGAGAATACTTTCTATTTGGAAAATTATCAGAAGGGTCAGCTTCATATTATTAATAACGTTTCTACAAAATATAAAAGCACTTACGGTGGGAAAAAACTGTCATAGGAGGAGATTCTTTTTTTACGTTATTTGTTTATTTTTCCAAGGACGAGGAAGATGAAGATTTGAGGGTATTATTTGACAATGCTGGAAAGTAGATAAGAGGTATTCCATACCATTTTTATACATTTTATTATAGTAATGGTCATTGTGTACCCCAACCCCTTCTAATAAATGTTTTGGGGAAAGAAAGGATCTCCCATCCCAGCATTATTTGGGTTAGTGATGAGGGGTGGCAGTATGAAACCTATGGATTTTATGGGCAGCAGGTTCTGGATAGTGTGCATTATTCCATCTTTAGCTCTCGAGACTTATACAGAAAAGTAGGGTACAGGGCAAACTAGTAAGCAGAACTGAAATGTAATTAAATTATTATTTTTACTTAGTTCCTTCCCATCCTACTCAAACATGGTAGAGGTAGGTCTGGACCACAAAGCCTCTGTTTATGAAAAAGGGGGTCTCAACAGACCACTGCTGATTTTCTTATGTATATTATTATGCTAACCTATTCCACAATGCTATACATGGGTTAAGTATAAGGCAAAAACAAATGAATAGAAGGCCAGTCTTTGAAAGTAAGGAGCTAGTGCACACAGTGCGTTCCCAAAGCACTTTGGAAGATTAAAAACTCAAAAACTTACAATGTATAATCCTCAAATATAGAAGATATATTATGTTTTTGGAATGCTATGATTGGTTACTTGGTTTTGGTGACAGTCTGGCTAACGAGAAGCATCTTTCTGTATACAGCCTTAATGTGAATGTAAGGTAATTTATCACACATAAAGCGTTGGTGGTGTGACAAACAATTGGAGTTTCACCTTTTTTCAAACAAGAAGCAGTGCTGAGATGATTATGTGCTGGAGGTCACGCATCTGACTGTTGGATGTGTCCTGAGGTCCAGTCTGTTCAGCAGTCTGTAGCCATAACACAGACACAGGTTTCTGGACCAAATCCTAAACCACAAAGTCATTCCAGAGCGTGCAACTTCTTGGAAGGGTGGTAAGGAGATACATGTGACATCTGTCGCCTCAGCAAGAATTGTGTATTGCAAAGAAAGCTAGAGGCATTTAGGAACCTAATCTACAAGGGTCCATATGGTGTGACATCAGTGAAAGTAACATTTACAGGAAATGGAAAAGCAGCCGCCAGCACAGAAGTTACAGAAGCATCAACACAGAACTGGAGGCTGAGGAGGTGGTCTCAAGCCCACCATTAATGCTGCAATGTGGTAGCATCGTCTTCCAGAAACATTTCAGTAGAAAAATAGTCACAAAACATGAGAGGGCGTCTGCTCAATGCAACGGGGTTACTGGTTATGAAGCTTCTGTATTTGGTCGGAGAACTAAGGTTCAAAGGGATTATTTGGGTTTTATTTTAAATAAGTAAATAAAATAATATTTTATTAATTATTTTAGCATATGTGCTTAATTTAAACAAGGGTAAACTTTAAAAAACGGACTTATCAACCAGACTACCTAGTTGTTGGCTTCTTCTAAGGCCCTGATTACTATGTTATTGTTTTGACAATCATAAAAATGGCAAGTTAGTGGGTGAAGCTGGAAGCCAACAGGTGGACTGACTGTTTGTTTCTTCTAATTATACCTTTTGAAATGTAAGGTTAACAGGTAAAACAAATGTTTAAAACATTTCTATATTCATTTATTTGCTTAGAAACAGAAAAGCAAACAGTCTGACATTTGCCAACCTCTTCTGGGAATTACCAGAATCTGCATTAAACAGAAAATAAAAAATATATTCTTTCATGGCAGTGGGTCCCGGGAGCTTTTACCCACATGCTGCCTTATATATTGTCTTGTTGACTGCGTGGAAGCTGATAATCGTTCATATCTTTACTGCTTTTAAAGACAAAACGTATATTTTCTTCAACTGTATTAAAGAACCACTGAACTTTGGGTCTGTTTTTACATTGAATGAAAATCAATCTCTTCTATAAATGTTATAATATTTTTGGTGAAATGTGTGGCAAAACATTTCACTCCTGATGCTCAGTATAGAGGCAGCCATTTTGCCCGTCACATTCTCCCTCACTGAGATTATTCTCAATCTTTTTTAGATATAGATTGCAACAGAATATGCAAAGGTGATGTCATTGCCGGGGGTGAGGCTATCCAAACAGCTGGGCAAGGTCCCAGGAGGAGAATCATCTCCCTAGCAGGAGAAAGCACTTTATTAAACAAATAACGTTTAATACATATTATTGCACAACACTTTCCCACTATTAAAATCTAATTATACTTACATAATTAAAATAAATATAATTGTCTGTGTTCAAAACTGTATTTAACCAACACACATATATTTTGGTTTCCTGGCTTGTGCATAATCCATCCTGGGCTTTGGTTAAATGTGTGTACTACAATAGGCATATGTTTAAAAGGACCCAAGTTTAAAACGGTATTGGATTAAAGAGTGAAGCCTTTGTGGACTCATTTGCATGTCCCTGCCCAAATTCCAAGGACACAGTGCAATAACTGTATATCTCAGACTTTTTGTAAGCTTATTTTAGACGTTCAAATGTGAACTCAAATGTACTATTTACTATATATAATGTATCTGATATCTATATGTATACATATATATTATGGGAGAGTTCTGTATGTATTATACTTTATTTGTATACCATGTACTCCTTTCCTGCTACATAGGGGTGGATCTCACCAACATCTATCTGAAGGCTCCTTCTGTCATGCTGTAAGTGGAATCTGCCCAGTGGTGTGGATGGCTCCACTTTCAACAGTGACAACACATTTGTAGTAGGAGGATGTGAGAAGCAAAATGTCTGCTCATATACTAAGCAATAGAACTGGGTATAGAAAGGAAAAAAGACTAAAATGTATATTTCACTAAAATGTCTATACAAAATATAGAAGAGATCACTTTCTGTCAGAAATATATTTTCTCCAGAGTTCAGTAGCCTTTTAAATTTGCATAATATTGGAGGGCAACTTTTGTCCTGGGAGGCTTCAGTGCAGCACCCATCCTTTTTCCCATGCAGGTCATTTCATATCCACCTTTTACGGTATTAAATACCCAAGATCAAACCAATTGCAATGTTCATTCCTCTTCCACAGTAACACAGATGTGTATGTTGTCCCGTATTTGTGCTCTATGTAGTCATGAGCAATGGGCCACTCCTAAAGTACTCCTAAAGTAAAGTGGGTGCTATGTTTTGGGCACAGGAGCTCACTTATATCACTGAGCAGCTCTGTTGTGCTTTCTTTGTACAGAATACAGGACAACGCTATGCCACCATCGTATATAGTCACAGGTATGTGACTTTGTAATTTCAGGGTAGGAAACCTTGCAGAGAAATAGTTTGATGTAATCAGAAAGTGACCAGCTAGTGATTTCTGCATCTGCCGCCCAGAATGTCTATCAGCTATTTATTAGACAAATATTTTTAAGAACATGTCACTCAACTCATGCTTCCTGTATTAGCCTCGAACAGACCTACGGTAAGAGGTGGATGAGCCCTATGTTATGCTGCAAAGCTTATTAATAAAGATTGAAATGCCTCAATGTGAAAAAACAAGTTCATTAGTATAAAGTGGAGAGGAAAGCGCCCACCTTAGGGCCTCATTGAATTGCGATTTGGCCAATTGAATAGGGCTCTATATAAGCACATAGCGTTTTTTAGTTATTTAACTTCTATCCAAAAACAAGGTCTTCACTAACTAAAAACTTCTGTCAAAAATATGCTGTGTGCTTATATAGAGCCCTATTCAGTTGGCCAAATCGCAATTGAATGAGGCCCTTTGTGTACATGTGTAAATGTTACCATCTAAGCGAGGAGTATATGAAGAATGCTTGAAGAACCTCTCCATTCCTATGGAATATATTAATTTATGTTTTCTGTCCAAAGATTATCTGACACTTGATTGTCAACTCCAGGATCCATATAATACAAACTTTTATCATGCCATTTTTAAGATTATGGTCACACATTTATGTAATGACTAGAATAAGTATGAACCACATTATCTACAAGGTGACACTAACATCTACAAGATCAAGGACAGAAACCTCCAGGAGTTTAAATGAATAAGGGAACAAATATGAATATTCATGCACAGCATCAACACAAATTATATATGGGCATGTGATCCTTCACTGGTAAATAATTTTAATAAAACATCATTACACTGTCATTGTGATACATTATCATTAAATCATTATTGATTCAGGTAAATCAGTTAGAACTGTACAATGGTGATTCATATCTGAGTGTAAGAGCTACCAATGAATCAAAAGCCATCTCTGAACAGCTCTGCATTTTCCAGCATGTCGAGAGTATGGTTTTCTCAGCAAAGCATTTGGAAAGAGAAATGCAAATAACACACTATATCACAGCCTCCACTTTAAAAGGACACTGTGGTAGAAAGCATTTTTTTTAACTGAAAGTAAATTAAAATGATGATAGTATAAAATTACAGCCATATTTGCCCCTGACGTGCTGTAATTGCTTGTCTCTATGGGTAACCCATTTTCAGTGTCTCTGACTGCTTCATTCTCCTTCTTCCTAGTGCATCATATTCTGCTGTACTGGTAATGTATGCTCTAGGTTGTTTGCTCTAGCAGTGTAAGTGGGATATGATGCACGCCAGGCACGGACTCATGGTCCAAACATATACAACGCGCAGCATTCACAATTAGACTTGACTTGGAAGCTGGCTTTTCTGTTATCCTTCATCCAAACTAATATTCCAATTTCATTCTTTATATGGATTTATTTTGTTCTAAAAAACTTGACCAATATGAAAAAGCCAGACATATATTGTTACTATACTGTCTTCCATGAATGGGAATAGAGGAATTTCTTACTTCCTGTATTGTAGAATGTAAAGGTCCTCTGTATGATTTTATACTATATTGTTACTAGCGAATTGCCCGTCAAAAAATGACGGTCATAAAATTGTAAGGCAGCTAATGCTGTTTGCCACACAAAATAAGTCTTTTGGTCGTCTGAGTAACTTTGGCGCTCATTGCGAGCCTTTCGGTTGGTGTTTTTTTGTCATCTGAGCCCCTTCGGCACTCATTGAAAGGGCAGCGCTGAGCTTACTTTCAATAAATCACTGAGTATATAAACTACATATATTACCAATATCTTCCAGACCCTTTCTTCTTGACATGTAAATACATGTAGGCAGGATGCAAATGGCATACATATGTACTGTTTTTTTAAAGTAGAAAATCAATAAACAAACAAACATAACAATGAGCAGGCATGGAGAAAGAAGCAAACAATGTTCTCTGCATTATATAGGCGTATGTATTATATATAATAAGGTGCTGTATCACAAATATCATTTTAACATAAGCAGAAACATATTACTGCAATAAATGTCCACAAAACATTCAGTCTCCTGAGAATATAAAGATGACCTCAAATCATCCCGCCCCAAATAAATAACTCTTTGCAATATAATGTTTAAATCTATAAGATGCATGATAGAAAATGTGCGAGTCGTATGGCTCTTTAAGCTCTACTCACGTCTCAGCACTAGAGGAGCTAGAGTACCACAAATAAAAAGGAAGGAAGCAGCGAGCGTGGAGAGCATGAGGATGAGACGGAGAGAGAATCATTTGTGGCAGCCTTGTCATATTTACACAAAGGGTTTTGTGATATTCACAAGAATTATCTCATGCAAAGGTTATTTATTATTCTATTAAAACAATACCCAGATCTCCAAAATACTCTATCAGGCATAAAAGTCATATTTTTTAAATATTAAAATAGCTGTTTTTTTTTAAATGGAGAGTAAGAGTTAATATTTTCTTGTGCTTTAAAAAAGCCCCATTGATTCTGTTATTTCATCGCTTTTATTTTATTTTACTATTGATATAACCTGTTAATTAACTTACATGTATTAATTCAGCAGTCTGCCGCCTTCAAACACTGCCCCCTAATTTCCTTTATTTTTATGTTTAATTACATGTGTTACCAGGCCACAAATGTAAAGAAATCTAATTTGCTGGCAACAGACATAAGAAAATAAAGGAAGTTAGGGGGCAGTGTTTGAAAGCGACACCCTGTTTTATTAAAGTAAATAATTTTTAAAAAATGTCAATATTAAAACAAGGCAACAACTGAAAAAACAATCAAAAGTTGTTCAGAAAGTAATAAAATCAGGGACCCAATTAAAGGGGAAGATCCAAATGTGTTCTAATTGAAAACACAGGTAGAAACAAACACTTTTCTCAATTCAATTTTCTTAAAATAGTTAAATTTTCTTACAGTAAAATTACATTGAAGGTCGTAAACAATGTGTGTGGACCTCCAGGGAGTAATTAGCAATGATTAGCTATTATAATCTAGCACAGAGAAAGGAGTAAAGGCTTGGTGGGTGGATTATAAAGGCTGATTGATTGGGAAAAAATAAAAATATCAATGTGAGTTCACTGCAAGAAAAGCAACTGTTAGATAATATGAATTCCTTTGATGATTAAGTATTATTAATCATTTTAGATTATACTTAATTTAACGGTTTGCAGCGCCTCTTTACTTAAAAATAATGATGAAAGGGAAGAAAAAATAAGCTTTAGGTTTGCAACAGAATAAAAGGATCATAATAATGTTGATAATTCAGGATTGAAATAGGATCATACGGAGGGATGGGAGGATTTGTAGAGAGAAAAGGGAAACCTGAGTTAAAGAGGAAGAAGAGAAACTGAAACAAAGTGACAGCGAGAAGGAAAAGAGCAGAGGGAGAAGATGAGACGTCCAGGAGGTGTCACGTCGAGGTAGGGTTAGAGGCATTATACTCACCACAGTGCGGCACTTGGCCTCTACTGCCACTTTCAGGCTGTTCTTGTAGCAGTTCTTCAGCTCCTCCTCCTGACTGGCTCCAGGCTGACCCTGTGCCACTGGACCCACTGTGTGAATAACCCCTGGGGACACAGACAAGCCTAGGATAAAGTATGATAGCAAAGCCCAACATCTCTAGGGGGTAAGTCTGACTAATTCAGAATGTAGTACCTCTATGGTGATATTGGTGTCATACTCACACTTAGCTGGCAGGAAGTATCCACATGTCAGTTTGGCTTGTCCGGTCTCACACCCACCAAGAGAGCTGCATTCCAGCTTTAGGAGAGGCCCTGCAGCACGGTGAATGCATCCATCCACTGAGAGAGAAAGGACAGGACGAGAGAGAGGGAGAAGGTAAGAGGGGAAGGAGAAAGGAAAGAGATATGGGAGAGAATGAGGGAAACAGAGCAAGAGAAAATGTGAATAGGAGAGAATAAATATGGTGGAGGGGATAAATATGGAAGATGGGGGAAAAGTTGGGGAAAGCAGAGGACGAGGCCATATGAAACAAGGAGATGGGGATACAAAAAAGGGAAGAGAGAAGGATCAGTGAAGTTGAGATGGGAAGCAGTTTACTTTCAGTACCTTGGAGAGCAGACATCTCTCTCACAGTGGAACATGAAATAAATACACCTTTACAGAGTATGACAGGGAGCTGCGCTCTCCCACAGGACTACTGGAGTCCTCCAAATACACAAATGGCAAGTGATTCATTGCACACAAAACACAGTAATTCATTTCACCATCCAAAATCTTTTCTATTTCTGCACCTTATTTCTGACCCATCACCTCACTGCTTTCCTCTTTCTCTTCATCTCTAATCCTTGCTATACTCCCCTGCTAGTCTATGTTACGCTCTCCCCCCTGTGGGACACAATTAAACATCATCTCATGATTTGTTTCTAATCTGGTAACCTATAATTTAGCTGGAAATCAAATCAACAACATACTAAGAATCACCATACTTGCGAGGCATTTACAAACTATATATCTTACACAGTTATATAGTAATTGAAGATAAAAAAAGTTCAACCTTTTTAGATCTCATCTTATTCTTGATCCTCATCTAATCCAATAAGTGGATTCATTGTTAATTGATCCAGAGGAAGGCAATCAGAAAAAAAATGAAGCATTACATTTGTAAATAATAAAATATATTTTTTTTTTATTTTGGATTATAGTCACTGGATCTTTTAACGTGGGCAGAAACATTGCCAATTGTCTCATAAGGGGGAGAATTATTTTCTGACCCCAAATACTGCCAATCCTTTCATGATCAGTACTCATCTTTCTCTATTTTTGTAGGATAACCCTGAATGCCCTTTTTATTCAAACATATATACAATACCTTTTTAAAGTTATCTATCAAATCTGCTGTCACCACCTCCTTTGGTAGAGAATTCCAGTTAACCACTCTTACTGTGAAGAACCCGTTTCTTTCTTTAAGGTGGAATTGTTTTCCTCTAACCCTTGGCACAAAAGTTAATTTGACAAAGACTTATATTGACCCTGTATATATTTATATAAGGTAATCATATTCCCTCTTAGGTGCCTTTTTTCTAGAGAAAATAAGTTTAATTTGGCTAGTCTTTCTTCATAACTTCCCTCCATTCCTCTTATTAGTTTTGTTGCCCTTCTCTGTACTTTTTGTAGCTCTAAAATGTCCTTTTTATGAAGTGGTGCCCCAAATTGTTCTATAACCTTATTAATACATTTTACATGCCTTTGCAGCTGCTGCTTGGCATTGATCACTTACATAGGTGGTGGTCCACAAGCACTCCCAAATCACTTTCTACCACTAATACCTCCATATTTGTTCCACTTAGGTTATAAATGACATGCTTATTTTTCCTTCCCAAATGCATAACTTTTCCTTTAATCTGTGTTAAATCTCATCTGCCATTTAGTTGCCAATTCTTCAAATTTATCTAATCCTTTTTGGAGGGAATGTACATAATTTTCTGATTTAGTTATCTTATTATCAACTTATTGTCCTAAGCAAAAATGGAGACAATAATTTCCAGTCCTGTCTGTTAAAAATTGAGGAGATCTAATACTGAACCCTGAGGAACCCCACTTACCACATAAATCTAGTCTTAGTATGTTCCATTTACAACAACCCTTTGCTTCCTGTCTTTTAGCCAGCTCTCAATCCATGAGCAGATATTCACTGCAATTCCTGTAGCACTTAGTTTGCACAATAGTCTTCTGCATTGCACTGTATCAAAAGCCTTTGCAAAATCCAAAAAAAGACTACATTCATTGAGTTGCCTTGATCCAGGTTCATAGAACGTATTAGATGTGTTTGACATGACTTATAAATCTGTGCTGACTCCTACCTATTATCTGGTACAAATGAACATATTTGTGCATACTATCTCTTATTAACCCTTCTAAAATGTATATAAGTTAGGATTACATGCCTATAGATCCCTGGGTTTGCTCTTGCTCCCTTTTTAAATATAGGTATCACCTCTGCTTTTCTCCAGTCATCTGGTAGTGACCCTTTGGTGAGCGAATCTTGAATAATTAGATATAATGGTTTGGCTATTACAGAACCCAGTTACCTCAGTACCATTGGATGTATTCCATCAGGACCTGGGGCTTTATTAACATTTATTTTTTCTAGCCTCTTTTGGATTTCTTCCTGCTTTAACCAATTTTTCGGCAAAGGTAGTGTAGCCCCATTATGTTGCAGTGTCCCAACCACTGGTACCTCTATTGTGAATACAGAAGAAAATAACCTATTTAGCTCATCTGCTTTTTCCTGGTCACTAATTATCAGACGTTCTGTTTTATATTGTAATGTTCCTTTAACTTCCTTCCTCGTCTTCTTCCCATTAATATATTTTAAAAAAATAGCGTTATTCTTACACCCTTTGCAAATAACTTTTTATTTTCTATTTTTGCTAGTCTAATAGCCCTTTTGCAAGCCTTGTTAAATTCCTTGTACTCACGTAAAGCAGTCTCTGTTCACTCTTGTATAATTTAAATGCCTGCTTTTTACTTTATCTGTATGTGAAGCATGAGTTGTTTAAAATATATTGTATAGTGCCTCTGTCTATACAGAATAAAACTAAGAGGGATGTAACATGGCTGAGTGAGCTTCACTCTTCTGCCTCATTGCAGCTCAACCAATCAGATTTGACTAGACGCTCATGGCCAAGTCTAAACATTTTTACAGCATTCTCTGAGCTTGCCCAGATAAGTTACAGATACTGATGTTGTGGCCAATATCCTCAAATAGTGATATGCAGAGATGTGTCCACATGTGAGAAGCATATATGTCAATTTTGTGGCGGGAAAGAAGTGCCTGTGTTTCGCATGGAAAGAGTGTGAATGTGTACTTATTTTTCTAAGTCACAATAACACACCCTCTATATTTATACATACCATCACATACACACTTTGTTTGCAGCTACAGTCATATATACACACAGTCGTACATGAACAGTTGCTAACTGCCAAAGTAGCACATCTTGTTGTGACTGTGTAGTCATATGCTCCTTCACTGCTCCATTAAAACTTTATAACAACAATATTCACTCTCATCAAAACAATCACACTCTTACTGTTTTAAACCATTAAATAGAATCAGGGGTGGATCTACCAGTGGGGGTGTAATGTGTAAATTTTTTGGAGTTTTTTTGCTGTAGTGTAGGGGCCCCCACCTCGGCCCAACCACCACAGCCCCCCTGTGTACACCATGGGCTCCCCTGTGATACTGTGTGCAGCCAAAAAGGCAAATTGGTGTGTGCCTAATTAATTAAGAGCATTTCTACTGAAGCTATTAGAGATCGCAGTGTGGAGCAGTTCGCATTGCTGGGTCTGTGTATAAGGGAAGAGGTGAGAGAGCAAGGGCTGGACAACAGCAAAGTATGGCAACAGATAACTTTCCCTTCACAGATTTCTTCAGCCCCACATTTCTTTGCACCAAACACTACCTGGCAAGATTGGCCTGTGGACTAAAGTTTCCATACCCTAGTTTTAAGATGGTAAGCATATCCTTTTGGCCTTCTATGCAGTGACTGAATCAAACCAGAAAAAAACATGGGAGTCTCAGCATGCATACCTACAAGAGATTGAGGAAGGGAGAGTGCACACCTTGGAGCATGTTCAACAGTTCCTCATCCTGGAGTCATTTTACTGGCTACACATTTGATTATCTGGCTCACGTAAGAGAAAGTCCACCTGCAGCAAACCCTTCACGAGTGATTGTGACATAATATGGTCCCTACTACTACTACAGTAGCTTTTAGTGGCTTCTGTAAGAGTCGCTGAACATACTTATGTATAAACTCAACATCCTATAAGAGCAGAAAAACCCTTATGAGAACCCTCAAGAGTCACATAATGATCTACAAGTGTCCCAGAAGAAGAAAATCAAAATAGGCCAAGGAAGCATTTTTAGGACACTAATAAAATAACATTGAAGCCTAAACATCCTAAAGTGCAAAAGAAGATTTTTTTATGATTTTAACACAGCTCCATGAAACAATACAAGTGAACAATAAATGTCAATGACATATATTGCTCACACATTTAATCAATGCAGCCCAAATAATGCTAAGTAACATCTGCCACCCACCTGTAGTACCATGCAATAGATTATAAATTAATATATGATATGACGTGACTGAACTAAAGAAGCCACATAATTGTGTCAACGTATGAACAGGGAAACACAGACACAATGGTGCAATATTTATTTAGGGTCTTTAGCTCTGGCTCTCAAAAAGAGTGTCTTAGCCACTATTGATGTTCCTTAACTTTACCAGGATTGCTATGGGAATTTTATATTTCTGGGCTCGGACTTGAAACTATGCACTCTGCTTAAGAGTACTTGTAAGGATTATTGTGAGTACTCATAAGTTATTTGTCTTACGTGACAAACTTAACACTGAGGCCCAGAGAAGAAGAATTGGATCCTTTGCCAAATATGCATGCTCCTCTGGCACATCCAGGACTGTTCCAATACCCGACAGAATTAGTCTTCGGTTATGCTTCACCTAGTTCATTTTGCTGGTGTCTGGGTACATTGGTGAGGATTTCCAGGTCTTGTTTACCTGGCACCTGCATGGAGTCCCACTAAATATGGTGCAGTAGTTGGTTGATGATACACGGCAAAGATACACACAACCAGTTATGATGAATTGTCATTTGTCTTAGGAGTTCAAGACTGTTAACTCACTCCAGTTTGCACTGGGCTTATGAATCCATGTGCCATGTTGTCATGGCAGAAGAACACTGTAGTGGCTGGGATATCCAGTGGCCAAGGTACTAACTTACTGGGGAAACTGATCAGGTTTGTGGGGATGTCAAAATGATTAACGGAATCCAGTGCATGGTGTCACGTTCTGCTTCCTGTACCGGATGGTGCGTTAGTGGCTCGGGCGGTGTGCTTCCACACTTACCACCCACAAATATAAAAAATGAGACAAACACGCTGCAAAACAAGCATCCTGCTACCCATATTCTGCACCTGCACCCTTATTAAAGTGAACAGGAAGTATTACAGTAATAACAGCCTTTATAAATCGTCAGCATCTGCTAAAATTAACGAAATCTCTAAAATACTTAAATGCTCTTCGATTACATAGCCAAAAATATTAGTTTGCAACATACTTCACAAATGTGAAGTTTTTGTAAACTCCCGTGCTCAGATCCTCACTCCTCCTCATTCTCTCCTCACATTAGTGTCTCTACTGCATCTTACCTTTCACTTTCATCTCACCCTCCCTCTCATCCTCCATTCCTCTCCTGTTCCCTCCCTTCCTCCCTGTTTGTCTTCACTCTTTTAATTGCTTTTTCAATCGCATTAATTCTGAACTCAGTTATTTAGAGAAGCAATAAATCAGAGGGGAAGAGAGATAGCTGTGTGCTGAGTTAGACAGCTGAGAATGGACAGATAGTATGTAGAAAAGAAAGACAGCTGCATACCTGACAGATAGCTGTATAAATTCGACAGATAGCTGTATATAATTGACAGATTGCAGTATATAACAGGCAGCTGCATATGACTGACAAGTAAATGTATATGACTCCAGACACTGTATATAAAAGGCAGAAAGCTGTACAATGGGCAAATAGTGGTTCACAACTATAGACAGCCAAGTAACTGACATATAACTGTAGATAACACACATATATTTGTGTATACCTTGTATATAACAGACTCACAGCGATATATATATATATATATATATATATATATATATATATATATTAGAATCCCGGTTATCCGGCACCCAACTAACCGGGACTCTCAAGCAAACGGCACCAGCATCAATTCCCCATTTCCAAAAAACTCCTGCTAAACCGGCACTATAGGGAATTTAAGGCAGAAAAAAAGTTAGCTTTATTTATTTTTTTTTTGCAAATTATTTTTTTCTGGGCCTAAATGGCACAGTTTAGGCGCTAATGCCTTTTTTAAGGCATTTTGAGGTGTTTGGGGGTGTTTAAGGGTCGTTTAGACCCTTAAATTCGGGACGCCCGATTAACCAGAAACTACACATATCCGGCAATAGGGAGTCCCTGTGGATAACAGGGGATTTACTATATATATATATATATATATATATATATATATATATATATATATATTTTTTTTTCGTGTTTTGTTGCCTCACAACCTGGAATTAACATGGATTGTTGGAGGATTTGCATCATTTCATTTACAGAACATGCCCACAACTTTGAAGATATTTTTTTTTTTATTATTGTGAAGCAAACAACAAATAGGACAAAATAACAGAAAAAGTCAATGTATTTAACTATTCACCGCCCTAAAGTCAATACTTTGTAGAGCCACCTTTTGCGGCAAATCACAGCTCCAAGTCGCTTTGGATAAGTCTCTATGAGCTTGGCACATCTTACCACTGGGATTTTTGCCCATTCCTCCTTGCAAAACTGCTCCAGCTCCTTCAAGTTGAATGGTTTGCTCTTGTGAACAGCAATCTTTATGTCTGACCACAGATTTTCTATTGGATTGAGGTCTGGGCTTTGACTAGGCCATTCCAACACATTTACATGTTTCTCTTTAAACCACACAAGTGTTGCTTTAGCAGTGTGTTTGGGGTCATTGTGCTGCTAAAAGGTGAATCTCCGTCCTAGCCTCAAATCACGCACAGAGTGGTACAGGTTTTGCTCAAGAATATCCCTGTATTTAGCACCATTCATCTTTCCCTCCACCCTGACCAGTTTTCCAGTCCCGGCTGCTGAAAAACATCCCCACAGCATGATGCTGCCACCACCATGTTTTACTGTGGATGGTGTTCTTTTGGTGATGTGATGTGTTGGGTTTGCGCCAGACATAGCGTTTTCTTTGATGGCCGAAAAGTTAAATTTTAGTCTCATCAGACCAGAGCACCTTCCTCCATACATTTTGGGAGTCTCCCACATGCTTTTTCGCAAACTCAAAATGTGCCATTTTGTTTTTTGCTGAAAGTAATGGCTTTCTTCTGGCCACTCCGCCATAAAGCCCAACTCTTTGGAGCGTACGGCTTATTGTCGTCCTATGTACAGATACTCCAGTCTCTGCTGTGGAACTCTGCAGCTCCTCCAGGGTTACCTTAGGTCTCTGTGCTGCCTCTCTGATTAATGCCCTCCTTTTTCACGTGGGATCAACCGCCAGCACAGCCTCCCACGTGAAAAAGTCTACCCCGCTGAACACAATGTGATTATCATCCTTTGGGGAGAAAATAGAAAACACCTGTAGGTTCTCAGGGCCTGGGCCCTTCCCTGCTCTGTCTCAGTTGTGCCAGGTCATTTTCAGGGCATTAACATGCTCTCTGGAATCCGTGATGGGGCATCAGCTCCTGTGGTGACTCTGTTCCACTGCCCTTCCCTTTGGAGGACTGGTTGCATGCACAATATCCAATCTGCCTTCCCCAATACTCCTTTGCGGAGAAAGTCGAAATCCGCTCCAGTAGGGAACAAGCTAGCTTGACCTCATGTCAGGGCGCTTCCTTGCTTGGCACGGTCTCTGGTGGGCTGGCCTCCTGACTCAATTGTGGATTACTCAGATTCTTGGAATTGGGCGCCTCCCCTAATAGTTGCACAATCTCAGTTGTGCAAGGCAGGCTCTGAGCATGAACCTGCTCCACTAATTCTGTGATGGAGAGCAGCTCCTGCAGGGACCCAAGAGGAACAGCAGTCTGCACCATCTCTTAATGCAAGGGCAGTTGTACAGCCTGCCCTCCTTGATCAGGAACATGACTTTACTGCTTTTGGGAAAAAGTAGCAACTAATTCAAGCTTCTCAGTGCCTAGGCCCTCACCGGGATGACTGATTGGCCTTGTCTGCAGCTTCCATCTTCATGGGTTGAGGTGCCAACTGCGGACTGTGATCACCTAACCTCAGCTTTAGACATTGTGGTTACACTCTTGTTTGCTACCCCTTTGTTTTCACATTGGTTGTAATGGATGAGATGACTGGACCCTTCTCAGCCATGGCCTATGAACTGGAACCAGGTGCCCCCTGTAATGATTTGGATCCTTTGCTCTGCACCTCAGCAGGATAGCTCAGTTTCCGCTGATGATTGGGATCTTGGCTTGTCGCTGGGAAGGTGGTCTTCATCGATGAGGCGGTCTTCATCTTTGAGGCTGTCACTGCTATTTGCTTTGAGGGAGGAGCCATGTGGCTCAGGCGTCTGTGTCCCAGGGATTGCTCCCTCCGTCTCCTAAACGCCCTGTGGCTAGTCACTGTATTTGTGGATCAGCCTGATCCTTATTCTGGCCAGCCATCAGGATTAGTTTGGCCTTGCTTGCCCTGTTGTAGATCCACAGTTATGAGGGTCATACTGGGACCCGCCTTCTCTGCTATTGCCTTGACTGTAGCATTTGTTCTTAGGCTGGTCACACTAGTCACATGCTTCTGTGGCCAGCCTGGTCTTCAAGCGGCAGGATCTCAGGGCCTTCCCTGATCTCTGATCGTTTTTTGGTTTCCTGACCATTTCTGTTGTTTGAAGCTCGTCCGCAACAACTCTCTCCAAGTGCCAGTGAGGATTGCTGCTCCACTTTGGAATTGCAGTTACAGGTAACGATCGGCTACCAGCAGTACCCCAGATCTTGCTCTGGTTGTAGAGATTGATTTTTCTGATACTGCTGAGTCCACCTCTTCCTCTCAGGAAGGGCTCAGCCAGCGGTTTACTCTAACATCAGCCAGGACCGCTTCTGCCAGCAAATCTGTGCACTCTTAGCTTGGACAATGATCCAACCAGCTGTAGGCTTGAACCACCTTGAGTTGCCAAACTACATCTTCTTCATCCTCACCGGATTGGCAAGGCTCCTTCCAGGTCTTGAGTCAGGTGCCACCCGGGTCCTCCCCCTCCAGCAGATTCCACATACTTCTTCCAACTCCATTTCTTTATGACTAACCTGCTCAATCAGGCTCCTTTTCTCCTCATTCTGTTCTGCTATACTAGCATTAAGTTAGCTCTACAGCTTGTCAATGGTCGATACTGCTAGTCTAGTCAGACGCTGGCTCACTCACCGCTGAGCCTCCACAGGTCTTCCCAACCTCCCAAGATGTCTATCTCCACCGGGCACAGATGACCATAATCCAAGGAAAGGGGTGTATATTCAGCTCCAGAGTTTCCTGCTTTCAGCTACAGGATTCCTCCCTTGGGACCTTGGAGTGGATAGGCTTCTTGGTGCTCAGCTGTCATATCAGGATCTTAGGAACACAGGATCAGCATACCTGCCACAATCTGCTCTTCAATCCGGTTGTTCCAGGGTAGTCAAAACCAGTGATTTTAGTCTTTTAGGATAGCTTAGATGGTTGTTAGCACAACCAGAGAGAACAAATAGTCTGTGGCTGAAGAAAAGCTTCTGATCTTCACAAGCTTTAGACAACTGTGATATAGCTGTACTGTACAGTGGATATAAAAGGTCTACACACCCCTGTTAAAATGTCAGATTTCTGTGCTGTAAAAAAATCAGACAAAGATAAATAATTTCAGAATTTTTTCCACCTTTAATGTGACCTATAAACTGTACAACTCAATTGAAAAACAAACTGAAATCTTTTAGGTAGAGGGAAGAAAAAATATAAAATAAAATAATATGGTTGCATAAGTATGCACACCCTTAAACTAATACTTGTTGAAGCACCTTTTGATTTTATTACAGCACTCAGTCTTTTTGGGTATGAGTCTATCTCCTGTGCACAGCCCTCTTCAGATCACCCCACAGATTTTCAATCTGATTCCAGTCTGGGCTCTGGCTGGGCCATTCCAAAACTTTAATCTTCTTCTGGTGAAGCCATTCCTTTGTTGATTTGGATGTATGCTTTGGGTCGTTGTCATGCTGAAAGATGAAGCTCCTCTTCATGTTCAGCTTTCTAGGAGAAGCCTGAAGGTTTTGTGCCAATATTGACTGGTATTTGGAACTGTTCATAATTCCCGCAATCTTAACTAAGGCCCCAGTTCCAGCTGAAGAAAAACAGCCCCAAAGCATGATGCTGCCACCACCATGCTTCACTGTGGGTATGGTGTTCTTTTGGTGATGTGCAGTGTTGTTTTTGCACCAAACACATCTTTTGGAATTATGGCCAAAAAGTTCAACCTTGGTTTCATCAGACCATGACACCTTTTCCCACATGCTTTTGGGAGACTTCAGATGTATTTTTGCAAAATGTAGCCTGGTTTGGATGTTTTTCTTCGTAAGAAAAGGCTTTCGTGTTGCCACTCTACCCCATAGCCCAGACATATGAAGAATACAGGAGATTGTTGTCACATGTACCACACAGCCAGTACTTGCCAGATATTCCTGCAGCTCCTTTAATGTTGCTGTAGGCCTCTTGGTAGCCTCCCAGACCAATTTTCTTCTTGTCTTTTTATCAATTTTGGAGGGAGCTCCAGTTCTTGGTAATGTCACTGCTATGCCATATTTTCTCCACTTGATGATGACTGTCTTCACTGTGTTCCATGGTATATCTAATGCCTTGGAAATTCTTTTGTACCCTTCTCCTGACTGATACCTTTTAACAATGAGATCCCTCTGATGCTTTGGAAGCTCTCTGTGGACCATGGCTTTTGCTGTGGGATGCGACTAAGAAAATTTCAGGAAAGACCAACTAGAGCAGCTAAACTTTATTTGGGGTCAATAAGAGGCACTTTAAATGATGGCAGGTGTATGCTGACTCCTATTTAACACAATTTGAATGTGATTGCTTAATTCTGAAGACAGCTACATCCCCAGTTATAAGGGTGTGCAAACTTATGCAACCACATTATTTTTTTTTCTTCTCTCCACCTAAAAGATTTCAGTTTGTTTTTCAATTGAGTTGTATAGTTTATAGGTCACATTATAGGTGGAAAAAGTTCTGAAATGATTTATCTTTGCCTCATTTTTTTACAGCACAGAAACCTGACATTTTAACAGGGGTGTTTAGACTTTTTATATCCACTGTATATGACTGACAGCAGCAGGTAACGGACAGACTGCTGCCTACAATACCTGTACATATGATTGACAGATAGTTGCATAGAATAGAAGCTCTGTAACGGATAGCTGGATAGAAATACAGTATAACAAGCAGAAAACTGTATAGGTAATGGACAGAGAACGGTAGATAACTGACAGAAAAGCTGTATATAGTTGCCAAGTAGCTGTATGAAAACAACAGACACTGGTATAATTGATAGAAAGCTGTATGTAACTGACAGATAGCTGTGTAAGTAACTGATAGCCAGCAGTAAATAAACAGACACCTACCTGCAAAAATCTGACACAGATCTTTATATAAAGCACAAACAGCTCTGTGAATGACAGATAGCTGTGTATATCAGACAGATAGCTGTGTATATCTGCCATGCTGTATACTGTACACTGACAAACTAATGTGTATAACTATAGATAGCTGTATATACAATATATCTGACAGGCCTCTGAGGAAAGAATCTCTGTAACTGTAATATTAAATCATCAAAATAACTATATTTATGCCAAACGATAATGTATAAGTAATATATATTGTATGTAACTATTACACAGCTGTGTAACTGCAATTACCAGTGTTCACTCGCCCTAATATTTAAAAAAACTCCTTATTTATAGCTTGGCATCTGACAGTTTTATGCAACATAAGTACAAAAATCTCTTTCAATAATATATGCATAACAGATTGTGTGAAATTAACTAATGCACTTTCTTGACAAAGCTGAATGAGATAGCAATATCACTTACAGACAGCTGTATACAAATGAAGAGAAATGTGTAGATATAGTTAGTTATCCAAATCCATTTAGGTGTGTGAGGATGCATTCAGGGCTTGGGATATGGTGAAGTGTCAGGGTCTAACTGGCTGCTCTGTATAATGAGCTGGAGCCAGACACTATCTCTATGCTATGGTCACAGTAATGATCGTATGACTTTTTAAAATGATTATGTGTAAAAATGATAGCGGACACACTGTAGTATATAATTAGCACTTGTAGGAAGTGTCATATAGGAAAAAGGCTGTGTATAACTCTATAGCATAGATACATAACTAGGTGTATTTACCTGCAGATACTGGTGTATAGCTTATACATCAAATTAAAAAAACAACTATATATATATATATATATATATATATATATATATATATATATATATATATATATATATAACTGACAGCTGTACCAGTGACAACCAGTAGTGTAGAACTAATTAAAATCGGTGTAGTAGATAGTTGTGTGTGATACTCCATATTTCAACAGGAGCATAAGACAAACAAACACAGACTTACTGTACCTCCACCTCCTCCCAGGAGAGAACTGTTTGCTGTAAGTGGAAGGAAGTTTGGGTAAGGGGAGGAAGACAGGTGAGAAGGGTGAGAGGGGGAGAAAGAAGGGAAAATATTATTAGACACAGTTACAGAACAAAACAAATGTAACACAACCCTTTTAAACATATAATACATTAAATATAGCAGTGTCATTATGATCCTTGCTTTTCTTCCAATGCTTGCCTCTTTAGTCCCCATCTTATCTTTTCTCTCTCTCTCTTGTGTCAGGGGAATAATTAGTGAGGGATCCCTTATTCCCAGGACTGGAGGCTGAATCATTTGTTAGATTAATACAGAGGACTAAGTAAGATAAAGTGTTAGGGGGAGCCGAGACAGGAGAAGGAGAGAGAGCAGATTTGCCTGCTGATTAGCTTACTTGTTTTGTTCAGTATATATTTAATTGGTATACTGTGCAGTGCTTGGCTTTCAGAGGTTAAATTCTGATATGCGGTGCTCATTAACTCTCTGCCCTATAGAGATTGAAATATAATATAAATAGTATGGTCAATGACACCAACCCTGTAGATTTACAGTGCAACACATATATTGTGCTCTCTGGTTTGCTTTCCTGCAGAGCTTACACTTGAATAGATACAATGCTCTTTTTTATAGTGCTAAGATTATAATAATACACATGCTCACAGACTCTCTGTCCTGCAGAGCTCACAATCTATTTAATAGGAAGAGCTCAATGAATTCATGTTGTACTGTTCTCATGAATTTCTGCCATACAGGGATTATCATTTAATAGATTTGCAGAATATACAGTGTAATACATATACAGTGATTAGCGATTTATATATAATATATATATATATATATATATATATATATATATATATATATATACATACATACATACATATATATATACATACATACTATATACATATATACACACACATACACACACTTGAGCCTCTGGAGAAGGAACTGGCAACCCACTCCAGTAACTTTGCTAAGAAAACTATATGGACAAGCACAACCAGGGACATAACCATATGGCACCGGAAGATGAGCTACTCAGGTCAGAAGGTGCCTACCACATTACGGAGGAAGAGCAGAGGGCAAGTACAAGTAACACCAGATCTAATGAAGAAGTAGTTGGGCCAAAGCTGAGAGCACACCCAGCTGCAGATGTGTCTGGAGGGTAAAGGAAAGTCTGATGCTGCAAAGATCAATTCAGAATAGGAACCTGGAATAATGAACCAAGGCAAACTGGATGTGGTCAAACATGAGATGACAGGGCTTAAACATCAATATCCTGGGAACTGGTGAACTTAATTGGACTGGAATGGGACATTTCACATCAGACAACCACCAGATCTTCTACTGTGGTCAGAAATCCCACAGAAGAAACAGTGTAGCCATCCTAGTCAAAGAGTAGCCAAAGCAGTGCTCGGTTACAACCCAATAAAGGACAGAATGATTTCAATACAAATTCAAGGCACGCCATTTAATATCACAGAGATCCAAGTCTATGCTCCAACCTCGGAAGCTGAAGAGACTGAAGTTGTCCACTTCCATGAAGATCTTCAACACGGCATAGATTTAACACCAAGAAAAGATGTTACGGTCATCCGAGGAGATTGGAGTGCTAAAGTAGGGAACCAAAGGACACTTGGAATAAATGGCAAGTTTGGCCTTGGAGTACAAAATGAAGCAGGTCAGAGATTAGTAGAATTTTGGCAAGATAATTCTCTGGTCGTAGCAAACACCATCTTCCAACAGCCTCCGAGACGACTCTACACATGGATATAATCAGATGGAAAATATAGAAATCAGATTGACGATATACTTTGTAGCCAAATATGGAGAAGCTCTATACTGTCATCAAAAACAAGACCTGGAGCTGACAGCGGCTCAGACCATGAGCTTCTTATTGCAAAGAAAACCAAGCAGATACAAAATAAACAATATCCCTTGTGAATATGCAGTGGAAGTAAAGAATAGATTAAGGCACTAGACATGGAAGATAGAATGCCTGAAGAACTCTGGACCAAAGTTTGCAACATTATCCAGGAAACCGCAACAAAGAATATCCCCAAAAGAAAGAAAACTAAGGCGGCAAATCGGCTATCTGATGTGGCTTTGGGAGTAGCTCAGGAAAGAAGCAAAGTGAAAGGTAGTGGAGATAAGAAAAGATTTCTCCAACTGAATGCAGAAGTCCAGAGGGTAGCACGAAGAGACAAGGAGACTATCTACAGTGAGCGATGTAAAGAGATTGAAAACGATAACAGAATAGGAAAGTCGAGAGATCTCTTCAAGAAAATTGGGGATCTTAAAGGAACCTTTCATACCAAAGCGGGCGTGATAAAAGACAAAAATGGTAGGGACTTAACAAAAGCAGATTAGATAAAGAAGAGGTGGCAGGACTACACTGAAGATCTATACAGGAAGGAACGTTACTGCAGGGATGACCTCAATAATTTGTCCAATAAGTTGGAGCCAGACATCTTGGAGAGTGAAGTGAGGTGGATCCTAGGATATCTTGCCGATAAATAAGCCTGCAGGAAATGATGCAATCCCAATTGAACAATTCAACATTTTACAGGAAGATGCTGTGAAGGTGTTGCTTGCCTGATGCCAACACATTTTGAAAACTCAACAGTGACCAATAGACTGGAAAAAGTCAGTCTACATCCCAATCCCCAAAAAAGCAGTGCCAAAGAGTGCTCCAATTATCAAA
The DNA here is from genome assembly GCA_027410445.1 of Discoglossus pictus. Classification (NCBI taxonomy): domain Eukaryota; kingdom Metazoa; phylum Chordata; class Amphibia; order Anura; family Alytidae; genus Discoglossus; species Discoglossus pictus. The sequence goes on from CM050175.1 coordinate 37,130,739, forward strand.
CAATTGCACTCATTTCACATGACAGCAAGTTAATGCTTAAGATCCCACAAGCTTGACCCCAACAATATATGGACCAGGAACTACCAGATGTGCAAGTCAGGTTCCGCAGAGGAAGAGGCACAAGAGATCAAATTGCCAATATCCGCTGGATAATAGAGGAAGCAGGAGAGTTCCAAAATGTATTTACTTCTGCTTCATAGACTATTCTAAAGCCTTCGACTGTGTGAATCACAACAAGATGTGGCAAGTTCCTAAGGAGATGGGAGTTTCAGATCCTTCTGGACCAGGAAGCCATTGTCAGAACCGAACATGGGACAACAGAGTGGTTCAAGATAGGAAAAGGTGTGCGACAAGGTTATATATTGTCACCTTATTTATTCAACTTATACGCAGAGTACATCATGTGTAAGGCTGGACTGGATGAATCCAAAGCCGGAATTAATATTGCTGGAAGGAATATCAACAATCTCAGATACGTGGATGATACTACTTTGATGGCTGAAAGTGAGGAGGAACTAAATGACCTATTAATGCAGGTAAAAGAAGAAAGTGCTAAAGTTGGCCTGCTGCTCAATGTTAAAAAGATGAAGATCACGTCAAACTGCAATATCAGCTCCTGGAAAATAGATGGGGAAGAAGAGGAAGCAGTGACAGATTTTATTTTCCTTGGATTCAAGATTTCTTAAGATGGTGACTGTAGCCATGAAATTAAAAGACGTTTACTTTTTACTAGCTTGTCCAGACTTACCATAGCTTTCCTCCCCAAAAGCAAAGACATTACACTATCAACAAAGGTCTGCATAGTTAGAACTATGGTATTCCCAGTAGTAACATACTCTCACTAGTGAGAAAGCTTTAATTTGTGGGGAGAATATAATCTCTCCAACTTGAATATGAGAATCCACATACAAGTATATACATTGAAGAGAAAACACCAACAATATAGCCTTAAGTGATGGCTAGAGGGGAATAATTCAGATGCTAACTCTTTCTCTAATGGGTGTACTTACAGAACACTTTCATTTCCAGGAAAATTATGTAAGACATTGATGGACATTTCAGAATCATATACGCCACAAAAATAAATGCAACAACTTTACACTAAAATATAAACATGTTAAGATCAGATATTCTACCAATATTATCCATTTGAGTCTTATCACTTTTTTTTCAGTACATCCTATTCTGTCTCCCTCATTGTCTCATTCAAATATTGTTTCTTTGCATCCATATTGTCACCAATATACTAAAAATAAGCATTTAGAACAGGTAATTTGCCAGATGTGAAATATCATAACACATACTTCTACATATGGGAGATGTATAAAAAATAAGATGATAGCTAGAGAGACAAACAGATGGGTACACGGATCACATTTCCCCAACAACCACAGAACTAAACAGGCATAAAACAGAAAAAATGTAAAAGTACAACAATGAAACTAAACTAACAGCCAGGTAGTAATAAAACGTGTACTGGCATCTGTACTAAGTGGATTTTCATATATTCCATAGTAGAAGATAATTACATTAACAGACAATTGAGCAAATCTACAGAGACATTGATTTACTCCCCATCTACCTAATATCACCCTCATATTACCTCTCCTCACCCCAAAATCCCTCATCAAGCATATGATGTCCCTTACTGTATGTTCATATTGGGGGCACTAGTCTATGTTCTGCCTGTATAGTGCTCACTACAATGGCAGAGAGAGGTTTAGACTGTAACACAAGCATATGGTAAAACAACACACATATTACATACTAGTTTCTCAGGTATCTGGGGTAGTTGTGCTGCAACTAGGAGCACAGGGGAGATCACATATAATATTTGTCAAACTGCGAGACGTTGTCACGCTTTGCGCGGTGTGTACGAGGTAGGCGCTGAGCGCCGCAGGTGCTCATCGCTTGCGAGCCTCGCGAAGCAAGGCGAGCCGTTAACCCGTAGCACTTAGGCGATCATCGCTGCAAGAAAAAAAATGGGTGCCAAAAAAAAACGAGAACGAGGCTACACAACCCCGGACCACGCAAAACACTGTCAAACGCGTAGCACTTTCACACAAGAACGAACGAACTACAAAATACATTATTACGGAGAATGCTTGCGAGCCGCGTAACACATTAATAACATTACCAATCTACAATGGCGCTTTACACAACTACACCAACAGATTTCTCTCGCGCACACAACCAATTTCTAATGCACAGTTGGGACATTCATTACACTTTATCATCAGGGCACCAACACTCAGTGTACACTGTATGGTGCCGGGAAATATAAACAGATTGTTAGCTCTTCAGGCTATTGATTGCTGGATATATTAATTACAAATAGGTAAAGTATATTAATTTACTCAAGAAGTAATTAATTCATTATTTATTAAGTAAATATAGATAAATATATATATCTCTTTATAATGACTGACGAAGGTGCTCTTAGGAGCAAAAATAGATGAGACGTGAGGCTCACAATGAGCGCCGAAGGTCCTCACAGTACAAAAAGGTTTACATTGTGTGTCAAACAGCATTCCCATGGCTTCAAATATTATTGCCCCGTCATTTTTGACAGGCAAGTCACTAGTCGCATATATAGTTGTCGTCATTGCGAGTTTGTTGGTAACGCTATGTTAAATTTTACAAGAGGCTCGCAATCTAGAGGGGGGAGAGCCTCGTATTGTGTTGCAAACTGCATTGCCAGGCTTCACATTTTATTCCCATCATTTTTAACTGGCAAGTTGCTTGTATATTATAATGCCCTTTGCCCCTTCCCCATACCGGGACTCCTGTAAAGCTAAGTTATAGACCCTTCACTCTGCAGCTCACACTTATCTAACCTCAATTTCTTGTCTTTCTGGTTTCTCTTCTAATATATAAATGTCTCTAAGAAATTGATAACAGACACATCATTCACAGCAGCTCTGAGTTTTCTGGAAGATAGTTTGTGAATGCTCTAAAAAACATCTATTTTCCTATATAGTTCCCTATCATCAGTTAGGCCTCCTTAATTCCCATCACTTTCTCCTCCATGCCACATTCTAGCTCTCTCTTCTCATTCCTTCCCTTTCTGTCCAAGCTTTGTCACTCTCATACCATCTCTCTCCTGATCCACACCATCTATAGTCTCCTGGGTCCCCTTCCTCTCTCTTCATGTCAGTGACTGTGTCAGGGCAGAGAATAAAAGACCTAGTCAGTGTGATAAGTGAGTGACAGCAGCTTCCTGAGAGAGAGCAAGGAAGGGGATCTAGGGCAGAAGTGGGGTCAGCGCCCTATATAATGCAGCATGAGGGGGTATAATCCAGCATGCAGTCGCTCCATAATAAGTTTATCCCTGATCCCTTCTTAATCCCTACAGATTTGTCATTATACACCGAGGGGCTGGGGAGGGGGGAGGCATGGCCTTCTGTCAATCAAGCAAATCTCTTCTATACCCTCATCTGAGAACCTTTTTAGTTTTAAATAACCTAAAAGTAATTGTGATTGATCAAGGCTTTAAAAAACACATGGTACTTCTTTTTATCTGAAAAAGGCCACTGAAGTATACTCTATTTGAACTTAGTAAATACTAGTCAGCAATAGATAAAAGACACAATATATATATATATATATATATAGTCAGATAGGATTGGGCCATTACATTCTGGAAACTAAGCACTGTTTTTAAAGCACTCCTGGCGATATATGAGACTTTAGTGTCTGTTTAGATTGAAAAAAAATATAAACTTTCAAGGATCCTTGAATTCTGCAATTAACAACAGTTAGACCTAGCTTGGCCATTCTACATAAATGCTTAGATTAATTAAGACACACAATAGTCATATGATTGTGTGAATGCATATCCAGTCTAGAAAGTTAAACTTCCACGTTATGAAAAAAATGCACAATTTGTAAAATTATTTACAATATCAATATATCAATATTAATATCAGTTTCCAAGGAAAACATCCCAACCATTCAAATATTAGTATTTAGATTAGCTTCTATGTAACAAATAGGTTGTATTATTATATGTGTGTATTAAAATAATATTTAATTTGGGTGTGCACATTTGTAGTTTCCTGTAGTTATTAGATTGGTATAATAATCACCCAAATGACCAAACATACAAACAAAGCCTTGGACTGCTGCACAATAAGGAAAGAAATAATGTTACAAGGATGTATGTATGTGTGTGTGTGTGTATATATATATATATATATATATATATATACACCCCTTAAATATGGGTTTATATATATGGGATTATTAGAATGAATGACCTGTCAGTTGTTTCTCCCTATGAAATCCCTGTGATTTTCACATCTAATTTAATGTGCAGCTGAGTCATTATAATTAACAGGTATTATTAACCTCTTCAGGCCTGTCTGTGCTCTCTTTCTCTTCGTATTCTCGCTCTTCTTCCATTCACTCTTTTCTCTCTTGTATATCTCACTGCTCTTTCATTTTATTCCTTGTATTTCCTTCTTCATAGCCCCTATTTTTATCTCCTGCTTTCCTCTCTCTCTTTCCTTGCCTCAGTCTTTCCCTCCCTCCTCCTCCTCTCTCCCTCCTTCTCTCCATCTCTCTGCTTCCCTCCCTTCTGGTCCCTCCCCTCTGGTAACGGCAGTACCACAGTGATCGCTTGCTGCCCCTCACCATTAGCATCTTTCTCGGCATCTGTGGCCCCTGTGGGGGAGGAGGTTTTGGGGGGCTCACAGCCTGATTCTATGGGATCACAACATTGTCTCCTGCGTCTGAATTGTCTTCCCTGCCTGGAATAGCCTGCACACGTCAGGAAACTTTACCCAGAGGAATACCAGACTACAGCGGCCAGGTGAGGGGTCTTGCATTTGTCGGGGGGCTTGGATTTATATTTGAGTGATGGAGATTTGGTTTGATCGTCTCAAACGATCATGATTTTTCTTGCCTGTGCCAGTCTATATCTATGCCAAGGCTGGTGTGTTTCTGTGCTTTCTATCTGCGTGCAAATGTGTATGCACCTGTGTGCCAGCATGCATGTTAGTGACATGTATATGTGTATCTGTATAACCGCATGTGAGTCTATCTGTATGTTAGTGGCAGGATATATGTGTATGTGAATAACAGCATGTGAGCCTGTTTTTAATTAATTGTGTGACTATCAGTGTGCCACTGTCTGTGTATCAATGCAACACTGTTTCGTACACATATTGGACCACTGATGCCACTCAGTGTACCCCTGTGTATGTATTAGTGAGTTTCAAAATGTACGGTTGTAATTGTGATTGTGTATAACACTTTTTGGGTGTTATTATCTATTTTGCATATCAGTAGGCCACAGTAGAAGTGTGTTTGTACGTGTATATATATATATATATATATATATATATATATATATATATATATATATATATATATATATATATATATATGCACCAGTATATATTTACACATCACAGTATATCACAGCATCTATTACTATATATTGACTCATCCCAGTGTCATTGCTGTACATATCAGTATATCACAGTGCCTATCACAGCATGAGTATTAGAGTATCATTGTGTCTATCAGAGTGCCAGTGTAACTCACAATGTGTCTATCACTATATACATCAACGTATTAGAGTGTCTATCAATGTGCCTCTTGCAGTATCTGTCACTATGTGGGTGTCAGTGTACCCTGTATGTCTGCTACTGTGTTTATTTGTATGGGATGTGTATATATAAAAGTGTGCCAACTGTGTCTATAAATATTCCTGTGAATGTATCAGTGTGTCACAGCTGATTGTCATATACACCATTTTAATTGAATATTTGTTATTACTTATATAGTCGTACTTATCCATGTTATTTAGCATATTTGTGTATTGTGCATGTACAGTGTATTTCTATGAAATATGCAATAATGGACATATTGATTATTTGGTAGGAAAATACACTTAGGCCCACAATAGTGGGCACCCATGGCCTCTGTATATGTGACAGAGAATATATAATAATAGTGTTACCTTAATACAGCAGTTTTATATTTTCTGTATTTTTTTATGAGAATTTAGAGTTATTGTATATGTTTAGGACTTTTTATTGAAGTTTGTATTTTTGTTACAAAAAAGATCACCATTTACTTTGTTAGAGAATATCACTGCTTCTTTTAATTTTATTAAGAATATTCATGCGATTTGTTTAATAGTATGGAGTTTGTTTTTTGCGAATATTCATCTGATTTTGACATTTTGATTTTTTTTTTATATTTTGGATTTGTATTGTTGACCGTATTTTTTATATATATTTTTTTCCTATTTGGGATATTGCTTTTTTATAACTTGCACTTTTATTTTTGAGAATAAGTTGAGGTTGTAGATCATTTTATTCTGTAACCGGATTTTATTGTGATTGTCCGTTTTGTTATGGAGAATATCCAAGTGATTTTTCATATTTGTATCCGAGAATATAACTTGCTTTTTTTTTTAATATATATTTTGAGTTTTTGTTATTGAGAATAGGTTTAGGTTGTACATATTTTTATTTCATAACGGAGGATATTTTTGTGATTATATATTTTGTTATTGAGAATATTACAGACTTTTGAACTATATTTTGAATATTTTGCGTGGAGGATATTCCTGTAGTGTAATCACTTTGTTTTGAGTCCCATTGATGTCATCACACTGATTGCATCACACCGGTTTCGGCTCAGATGCTAAGTCATTTGTCCCTAGTATAACTATAATTTTTTTTCTACTGACACAATCTGTTAGGGCATAATAAAAACTAATGGATGACAAATAAAGAAAAAAAGTCAGGTATTATCCCAAATCACCACCTAAGTCATGATATAGAACGCGGGTCATTATCACTTATAGTTTCACACTGATAGTATCACAGTATCTCACTCATGTTTTCACACTGAAGTTATCAAATTGATATCGCACTGCTAACACTCACGTTTTCACACTCGGATATTATTATGCCGCTGCTGTCACACAGAGGAGAAGATGCAATATTATTTAATAACCGAGTTAACACTTTATCATTCTGATTTAAATTTTATTGCTGAACAAAACAATTGTATAAATAAATGTCGTATGACAATGTTTAAACAATTATCTAATATTTCAGATATTGGATCATACGATAACTCGGTTAGGGAGGAATAGTTTTTCCAAATGACAAATACAAGGCCTGCTGTTATTATGATATTGCATTTATCTTGCTAATGTTATCCATGTTGGTTGTCTCCCAGAAATCCTTTGCTTGTCTCTGAGATCAATAAATATCAGCATCCCTCCTGGATACAGTTGCAGTGACACGACTGGTATAATTAGTGATTTGTTAATTGCACACCTTAACATGTTTGTCTCTCGCTGAGCGAGCGGTAGCTCAGGTGCCCAGAGTGGTTTGATGCTGCTTAGTGGAGAGGGAGCAGCACAGGGAGGGCAAGAGTGTGTGAGGAGAAGAAGAGGGATCTAATGGCAAAGGAGAACCCTTAGGGAGAGGCAGAGAGAACATGAGAGAGGCAGAGAGCAGATAGGGGAAGGGGGAGAGAGAGAGAGAGAGAGAGAGAGAGAGAGAGAGAGAGAGAGAGAGAGAGAGAGAGAGAGAGAGAGGCAGAGAGCAGATAGGGGAAGGGAGAGAGAGAGAGAGAGAGAGAGAGAGAGAGAGAGAGAGAGAGAGAGAGAAGAGAGAGAGCATGAGAGAGGCAGAGAGCAGATAGGGGAAGGGAGAGAGAGAGAGAGAGAGAGAGAGCATGAGAGAGGCAGAGAGCAGATAGGGGAAGGGAGAGAGAGAGAGAGAGAGAGAACATGAGAGAGGCAGAGAGCAGATAGGGAAAGGGAGAGAGAGAGAGAGAGAGAGAGAGAGAGAGAGAGAGAGAGCACGAGAGAGGCAGAGAGCAGATAGGGGAAGGGAGAGAGAGAGAGGCAGAGAGCAGATAGGGGAAGGGTAAGGGAAAGAGAGAGAGAGGCAGAGAGAGAGAGAGAGAGAGAGGCAGAGAGCAGATAGGGGAAGGGAGAGAGAGAGAGAGAGAGCATGAGAGAGGCAGAGAGTAGATAGGGAAAGGGAGAGAGAGAGAGAGGCAGAGAGAACACGAGAGAGGCAGAGAGCAGATAGGGGAAGGGAAAGGGAGAGAGAGAGAGAGAGAGAGAGAGAGAGCATGAGAGAGGCAGAGAGCAGATAGGGGAAGGGAAAGGGAGAGAGAGAGAGAGAGAGAGAGAGAGAGAGAGAGAGAGAGCATGAGAGAGGCAGAGAGCAGATAGGGGAAGGGAAAGGGAGAGAGAGAGAGCATGAGAGAGGCAGAGAGCAGATAGGGAAAGGGAGAGAGAGAACATGAGAGAGGCAGAGAGCAGATAGGGGAAGAGAGAGAGAGAGAGGCAGAGAGCAGATAGGGGAAGAGAGAGAGAGAGAGAGGCAGAGAGCAGATAGGGGAAGGGGAAGGGAAAGAGAGAGAGAGAGGCAGAGAGAGAGAGAGGCAGAGAGCAGATAGGGGAAGGGAGAGAGAGAGAGAGGCAGAGAGCAGATAAGGGAAGGGAGAGAGAGAGAGAGAGAGAGAGAGAGAGAGCATGAGAGAGGCAGAGAGCAGATAGGGGAAGGGAAAGAGAGAGAGAGAGGCAGAGAGAGAGAGAGAGGCAGAGAGCAGATAGGGGAAGGGAGAGAGAGAGAGAGAGAGAGAGAGCATGAGAGAGGCAGAGAGTAGATAGGGAAAGGGAGAGAGAGAGAGAGAGAGAGGCAGAGAGAACACGAGAGAGGCAGAGAGCAGATAGGGGAAGGGAAAGAGAGAGAGAGTGAGAGAGAGAGAGAGAGAGAGAGAGAGAGCATGAGAGAGGCAGAGAGCAGATAGGGGAAGGGAAAGGGAGAGAGAGAGAGCATGAGAGAGGCAGAGAGCAGATAGGGAAAGGGAGAGAGAGAACATGAGAGAGGCAGAGAGCAGAAAGGGAAAGGGAGAGAGAGAGAACATGAGAGAGACAGAGAGCAGAAAGGGAGGGAGAGAGAGAGAGAGAGAGAGAGAGAGAGAGAGAGAGAGAGAGAGAGAGAGAGAGAGAGAGAGAGAGAGAGAGAGAGAGAGAACATGAGAGAGGCAGAGGGCAGAAAGGGAAAGGGATAGAGAGAGACAGAGAACTTGAGAGAGGCAGATAGCAAAACAGGGAAGAGAGAGAGAGAGAACATGAGAGAGGCAGAGAGCAAAACAGGGAAGAGAGAGAGAACATGAGAGAGGCAGAGAGCAAAACAGGGAAGAGAGAGAGAACATGAGAGAGGCAGAGAGCAAAACAGGGAAGAGAGAGAGAGAGAACATGAGAGACAGAGAGAGAGAGAGAGAGAGAGAGACATCATATGGAGTGAGAGACACAGAGAGCAAAACAGAAAAAAGAGACAGTAATAGAGGGAAAGAGAGAAAACAGGAAAGGAAGAGCCATAGACAGAACAACACAAGGAAATGAGAGGGAGAGGTAGAGAGAACATGAGAGGGAAAAGGGAGTGAAAACACATGGGAAGAGAGAGAGAGAGGGGCATCATAGGGAGTGAGAGACACAGAGAGCAAAACAGGAGAAATAAGCAGAGAAACAGAGAGAACAGCGAAAGGGAGAGTACAACACAGAGAAATGAGAGACACAGAGAGAACATAAGAGAGACAGAGAAAAACAGGGATAGGGAGTGCATGGAAGAGCACATGGAAGAGAGAGAGGGGTATCATAGGGAGTGAGACACACAGAGAGCAAAACAGGAGAGACAGTAACAGAGGGAAAGAGAGGGCCAGAGGGAAAGAGAGGGCCAGAGGGCCAGAGGGAAAGAGAGGGCCACAGAAAAAGAGAGGGCCACAGAAAAAGAGAGGGCCACAGAAAAGGGGAGAGCCACAGGGAAAGGGAGAGCCACAGGGAAAGGGAGAGCCACAGAGAAAGGGAGAGCCACAGAGAAAGGGAGAGCCACAGAGAAAGGGAGAGCCACAGGGAAAGGGAGAGCCACAGGGAAAGGGAGAGCCACAGGGAAAGGGAGAGCCACAGAGAAAGGGAGAGCCACAGAGAAAGGGAGAGCCACAGAGAAAGGGAGAGCCACAGGTAAAGGGAGAGCCACAGAGAAAGGGAGAGCCACAGAGAAAGGGAGAGCCACAGAGAAAGGGAGAGCCACAGAGAAAGGGAGAGCCACAGAGAGAAATGAATGAGAGAGAGAGAGAGGAAAGCAAAAAGCACAAAGAGCAATACAGAGAACAAGAGAGCGTAACTCATGCAGCCTCATTAAATTTGAAGCCCGTAGCAGCATCGGCACACTTGCAAAGACTGCGGGCTTGAAATTCGGCTGCGTTACAGAGCTATAATATTGAACCATGCTGCGAGTTACGGGCTGGAGACAAAAACCCGTAAACCATTCTTGCGCAGGTTGCATGTGTGGCCGTCAATATGATTAAATAGTCAAACCCGTAGTTACGGGTTTAGACTGAGCCAATGGCAAATGAGATCGTCATCATTACGTCACTGAAAAATGGAGGTTAGATTTCAAAGCCTTACGTGTTTCAATTACGATTTTCGATCAGATCCGCATTCCAGAAATAATGCATTATTAATAAATCAGTAAATATAATAATCTAGTCCATGCGAGTTCCATTATATGTATTAACACATTGATTGCCGGGATCGATATAACACAGAAATGAAACAGAAATAAAAGTATTTTATATTTCAGATTTGCGAGCTTGAGAATGTTGTGCTATTAATTTTAATACCTAACATCACCTTCCCTTTCATTATAAGTACAGTAGTATGTGTATATTTGCATTTACAGTGCTACGGATAGGACTTTTACCCCCTGGCGGGTCCAGAGACAGAAAGATACAAAGGGAAAGAGTGAGTGTACAAGAGGATAGAGAGAGCTGCAGAGAGCAGGAGTGAGATAATGGCAGAGAAGGAACAAAATAGGGTGCAAAATATTTTAGAGATAGGGAGAAACAAAGAATAGTTCAAATACAAAATAATAGAAACAAAGCAGCAAGAGAGGGAAATGAGCAGAGGAAGGAATATAGGAAGGATAAAGGAGTGGTATGTGACAGCACATAGTACAGGGGCATAATAACTGGAAAATATCATAGACCAACAAATGACACTATATAGATAAAAAGATTATAAAAGAATGAGAAAAAGAAAATGAGAAAAGAGAAGTAAGAAACAGAAGGGATTCTCAACACTAACTGAAGTCAAAAACCAGGTTGAGTATATAGAGATGTTTTACAAAGCCGTCACCTAACTGAGAAAAGGTGCGATTTTTTGTAGATATGGCCTATATATTATACATTTCTTTCCACAATCGCTATGTTTATTTAGATTGAGGATTTTCAGCCAATAAAAGAAGTAATAGAAAAAAGATGAGTGGTCCACTTGCACACAGATATATGTAGAGAGAGAGAGAGAGCCCGAGAGAGAGAGAGAGAGAGAGCGAGAGAGAGAGACCTAAAAAAACAATGATCTGTATGTAATCTTAATGGATTTGATGTAAGTTTAACACACCGAGGACAAATCTATGTTTGTATGCATAGATTATCACATATAACAGTTGCAAACTGCGATTCGTCGTCATGCTTGCGACAAATCGCAGTTTGACAACTACGATTGCTGCAACCCCTGCGCATGCGCACTGAGCGGCGCGCCCAGAAGAGGAAAACAGACGGGAGGAAGAGACACACAGGGAAGGAGGGGGGAGACACAGAGGAGTGAAAGGAGGGGGGGGGGGGGAAGAGACACAGGGAAGTGAGAGGAGGGGTGAGAGACGCAGGAGAGGGAGAAGAAGGGGGGAGAGATGCAGGGGGGGGGGAGATGCAGGGGAGGGAGAGGCAGGGGAGGGAGAGGAAGGGGGGAGAGATGCAGGGGAGGGAGAGGAGGGGGGAAGAGACAAAGGGGGGGAGACACACAGGGGTGGGAGAGGGGGGGGATACACACAGGGGTGGGAGAGGAGGGGGGGGGGGACACACAGGGGTGGGAGAGGAGGGGGGTAGACACACAGGGGAGGGATAGGAGGGGGGAAGAGACACAGGGGAGGGAGAGGAGATACAGGGGAGGGAGAGGAGGGGGAAGAGATACAGGGGAGGGGGAAGAGATACAGGGGAGGTGGGAAAGACACAGAGGAGGGAAATGGGGGGGGGGGGAGAGACACCATGGAGGGGGGAAGAAACACAAGGGGTGGGAGAAACGACACAGGGGAGGGAAATGGGGGGGAAGAGACACAGGGGGTGGGGGGGAAAGAGACACGGGGAAAAAAGACATAGTGGAGGGAGAGGGGGGCAAGAAACACAGGGGATGGAGAAGGGGGGAAGAGACACGGGGGGACAAAGACACAAGGGAGGGAGAGGGGGTAAAAACACAGGGGGGGGGGGGAGGAGACACAAGGGAGGGGGAGGACTGGGGAAAAGAGACACAAGGGAGAAAGTAGACAGAGGGAGAGACTTGCATTGACCGCCAAAGGCGCTCATCGCGAGGCCAGTAAAATAGAGGGGGGAGAGGCTCGCAATGAGCGTATCCCGGCAAGTAGAGGGGGGGAGGCTTGCAATGAGCGCCAAAGGTGCTCATCGCGAGGCCAGTAAAGTAGAGGAGAGGCTCCCATTGTGTGTCAAACAGCGTTGCTAGTAATATATATGAAAAGGCAGGACATTAATATAGTGTGTGCAGGAAGAACTAGTGGTTAACACGTGAAAAACGGGACTGCTACTTACATATAACATTAAGTGGACTAGCAACCTTTCCTGCCCTAACTAGTAAATTATTTACTTTCAGTGGCTCATCGTTGATAGTTTCCTAGCCATTTGCATATATGTGCAAATAAGTCAGTCCTACTCAGTATACTGTAACTTGTTTATAGGTGTATGACACACTCAGAGAGCAACCCGTTAGGCCAATTGTATCATACACACAGAAGACACAAACACCTGTATTATATCATCAATCTGCTACCATCCAAAATGATGGTCCAAACCAAAAATACCATGAGTAGGAGGAATTTTAACACAAGACACTTATCGGGTCTCAGCATGGTGTTCCAGTATTAGTACTTCGAGTATTTCCTGTTGACCTGGCAGTGATTCTCTCTCAGGTACCAATTTACCTTTTGGATGCCTTGATGGAGTAATTTTGCTTAGTATCCTGTGTCACCTATTGCCCATCACTATCATAGATTCATATTAACTTATTCTGGTGGTAGTATGTTTGAGGGCACGTGTGGCGACTTCTGGATGCCTTACTGCAGTAACATTGAGTAAGGCCCAATCCGTGCATCAAGTTTCTTTTGTGGTCAAACAACTTCTGGGTTTTCAGACATGGTTTTTCTCCAGTAGTAATCTTGCTCCTATGCATGCGGTTTCTGCCTCTCCAAGATGGTAATCTAGTTTCTAGTTGCTCTGGTATTAACTATTCAGGTGATAACCTACACAGCCCATATTACTCTCCACAGTACTAACCTAGTCTAAATTACACTTGCGCATGCTCATACTCTTAAATGGCTTTAGACTGGAAATGTGTGGGGCTACTAGTGAGAATGTTTTAATCAGAGGAGGAACTCTAGAACTGAAGGAAACAGTAAGAAGATATTCTTGTGCAGACCAAAGAAGACAAGTTGGTGCATAGTGAGACATGAAAAATAAGAAACTGAGGAGTAAATAGCTTTAAATCAAAGAAGAAGACTTTTATATGTTATTCTTGACTTGATTGAAAGACAGTTGAGATATTTTAGCATGGCAGAAGAAGGAAGAAATTTAGGAGAGGATACAAAAAGCTGCATTAAGTATTGATTGCAGAGGGTAAAGACAAGAAGCAGCTAAACCAGAGAATAAGATGTTTCGGTTGTCTAGACAAGATAGGATAAGAGATGAGGCGATTGTCTTGGCATTGGAGGGGCAAATAAAAATGGTCATCTTTCCTATATTTCTGAGGACGGTGCTATTGATCTTGATAGGGAAGGGGGAGCATAAGGCCAGGTATGGGAGGACATGGTATGATATCAGTTTTTGCTATGTTAAGTCTCAAAGAAGGAACAAAGAAGGTTGCAACTACACTAACACATTATGCCAACTTCGCTAGAACTTCAAGAGTACGATCAGGGGTAGAAAAGTATTGTTGTGTGTATAAAACCAAAGTATGTAGATAAGTGGAACATCCGTCCAGTGAATGTGGTACTGACAAACACAGTTAGGGGACAAATGACTTAAGGAAATCAAGCCTGCTTGTGAAACGCCATAAGGCTTATTTACAGGAGCACTATACAATTACAAAAATATATATGTTTTAAAACTTTAAGTCTGGATAAGAGCATATTTAAGCAGGAAAAAAGTATAAAGTTACAGTGGTCCTTTAAGACAAGCCTTTTAGGTGGATAGAATGGGCCGACTAGATGGGACTTTTGATCCGTAATAATGTATGCTTGTACACATATATTTTCTCTGGGGTTAACCTTTGCGCTTCAGTATTTTCATACAAAAGAGCCTAAAAATATGATATATACTTACTGGGAATATGACCATAACAACAGGAGAGGAAATTAACCTGGGAGTTATTACACTAACCTGGGAGTTATTACACTAACCTGGGAGTTATTACACTAACCTGGGAGTTATTACACTGCAGTAGGCAAACAATAAAACAAACGTGCAGGAAGTAGATAACATGGTTGTATTAATAAATTAGTAAGAGAAAAAGAGAGGACCGGATACTTAAATGGCCTAAAAGACAAAACTTTGAAGAAGAGACGTGAGGAGGTTTATATGTATACGACAGAAGAGAGGGTGGCATAACAGAAACCTTCAAATATATAAAAGAATGTAAGACATTTGTGGAGGGATGTATGTTGGAAAACAAGAGGAATGTAAGAACAAGAGGCCATGATTTGGAAAGTGGAAGATTTAGGAGTAATATGTGAAAGTACATTATTACAGAAAGGGTAGCTCATTAGAGGAAAAGCCGACCAGTGGAAGGATCAGACACAATCTAAACATGCCTGGGATAAGCATAAGGCTAACTTGATACTTAATTGTGCAGGGCATTCACTCAGATAAAATGGGCCTCTTATCTGCCATCAGATCTATGTTTCCGTAGTGAGCTTCTCGGGCTGCACCCTATTTCCTGGGTCCTCACAGTGAGTTTAGCTGCCAGTGATCGGGCCCCTGGGTCCCTTGCATTGCGTCAGCTCTCACCTGAGTTACTATGAGAGCGGCGCCTCCTGAGGTGACCTCCTTGGCACCAGTTACCATGGGGAGGGTAGAGTGCCATGAGGTGTGTGTACAAATAGACAGCGGTATATTTCAATCCTAAACATTAACATATTGACCTGAGTCTATCTGTACGCTCATGTATTTATGTGTGTACCAATCAGTCTACTCCGTGACAGTATCTATCTGTGTGTCTGGATTTGCTTATCTGTGGTTTTATCTCTGCATATCTAAATATCCATCTGTCTTCCCTCAGATTCTCCTTTGTTTCTTCTTCTCCTCATCCTACAGTTATTTTCTCCCCATCTTATACCCTTTCACCTCAATGTACTCATTCTTTTCCCTCCTCGCCTTACACTGAACGCCCTCCACCATTCCTTTCTCTTCCCCATCTTACACTTGCACTCTCCCGTAGTCTCTTCTCCCTGTCTGCCCATCTTCCCTTCTTACACATTCCCTCTTCTCCCCATCTTCTAGCCACTCTCCCCCCTCCCCTTCTTCTCCCCCATGTCTCTCCCTCCTTCTCTCTTGTTATCTCCCTCATTAGCAGGCAAGCTGCAGATTCCTTGCTCCTAACACTCATTGGCAGCAGCAGAGAGCGTGATACGTTTTATATAGAGCGCCAGCGACACTCTTCTGCAGAAACAGAAGAGACACAGTATCACCTTATGGGGGTGAGGGGTACAAACACAGCTGTGTCACTACATTGCTATAATGTCCTGAAGCCCCTTCTGTTTCTATATTGACGCAACATACACTGCACCTCCACTCCTCCCTGAAACCTGCCCATTATCTCTACCGTGACCCCACATATATATACTACACAACCATTCTGTCCTGCAGCCCCCTGATATCCCTGTACTGTCCCTACATACACAGCACCTCCATGCTGTCCTGCAGCCCCCTGATATCCCTGTACTGTCCCTACATACACAGCACCTCCATGCTGTCCTGCCGCCCTCTGCTATCCATGTACTGTCCCTACATACACAGCACCTCCATGCTGTCCTGCAGCCCCCTGCTATCCATGTACTGTCCCTACATACACAGCACCTCCATCCTGTCTTGCAGCCCCCTGCTATCCATGTACTGTCCCTACATACACAGCACCTCCATGCTGTCCTGCCGCCCTCTGCTATCCATGTACTGTCCCTACATACACAGCACCTCCATCCTGTCCTGCAGCCCTCTGCTATCCATGTACTGTCCCTACATACACAACACCTCCATCCTGTCCTGCAGCCCCCTGCTATCCATGTACTGTCCCTACATACACAGCACCTCCATCCTGTCCTGCAGCCCTCTGCTATCCATGTACTGTCCCTACATACACAGCACCTCCATCCTGTCCTGCAGCCCTCTGCTATCCATGTACTGTCCCTACATACACAGCACCTCCATGCTGTCCAGCATCCCCTGCTATCCCTGTACTGTCCCTACACAAACAGCACCTCCATGCTGTCCAGCATCCCCTACTATTCCTACCTATACAGCACCTCCATGCTGTCCTGCAGCCTCTGCTATCCATGTACTGTCCCTACATACACAGCACCTCCATGCTGTCCTGCAGCCCCCTGCTATCCATGTACTGTCCTTACATACACAGCACCTCCATGCTGTCCTGCAGCCCCCTGCTATCTATGTACTGTCCCTACATACACAGCGCCTCCATGCTGTCCTGCAGCCCACTAGTATCCCTACATACACAGAACCTCCATGCTGTCCTGCAGCCCCCTGCTATCCCTGTACTGTCCCTACATACACAGCACCTCCATGCTGTCCTGCAGTCCTGTACTGTTAATACACATTTCATCTCCATCCTGCTATCTCTTTTGTGGCCTCACACACTGCAATCACACCATGACATATAGCCATACCAGTTATCTCTGTACTGTCCCCATACACGGTGAATCTCCATCCTGACTGGCAGGTCCTTTGTATCTCTGTACTGACCTCACACAAACACACTCGGTCCTGCAGTGCTCTTCTAGCTCTAGTGACACCACACATAGTGCACGTCTGTTCTGACATCCTTGTTCTGTCTCTGTACTGACGTCACGCTCGGCAGATCCATCCTATCTTGCAGACCCCTGCTCACCCTGTTCTGACCCCACATCCATCCGTGGTTTTTCCTGTGATAACTTAACATACACAAGGTTAACACTGCAACTCCTCAACTCTACTATTCCTGTTCTGTCCTGCCTATAAAGCTCATGAAGTCCTACCATGTACACACAAGTAGTAATGTACAACTAATATATACAATTATATTCGGTTTCCTATAACAGAGATATAAATCATATAGCAGTTCTTTAAAGGTATATGTAAGTGTGATGACCCAGGCATGAGGGGACAAGTTGCGCCCCAAACATGCCTGCTTTCATGTACAGGAACATCCCTAGATTGTCAGGGTTCTGGTAATCTCAGCTCTCACCAGCTTCTTCAGGTATCAGGAACACAGGATCAGGATGCAGATACATAGGGGCAAGTGTAGTCAGGAGGGACCTGCCCAGTGAGGTAGAGCATGCCTCCTAGAGGGTAGTGCCCACCCTGGAGTGGTAATCTGAGTCATACCTCACCTAGGCTGCCTGGTGCTACAGCTCTTGGAACAAGGGACAGATAAACAGACTCATGTATCCCACATGGAGTATGTCCAGGAAGCGCCCAGGCTGTTCTTACTACATTTAATACTATATGGTATTAAATGTTATGACCAATGCGGGTAGAAAGCAGTGGCCAGGACAGTATAATGACAGTGAAACACACAATATTCTTAGTCCCATCATACAGGGCACTGTTAGCAATCTGCCCACATATTGATGCAGTAAAATACAATAATTTAAACAGTGTATAAAAGTTGCAGATTACATATTATGAATCACACATGCAAAAACAGGATAATACATTACTGTGCGTCAGACAGTACAATATGTATAAAAGGGTATTTACAGAGTTAGCCATTGGTTGCAGGCTTTGCTGCAGCTAGAGAAGCAGTCCGTTTTCCCCATTCAGAGATAGAAGCATGGAGTTGGGCATACTCAACCCCATACGCTCTGGTAACACGTTCCATACATAAGTTGCAGTCGTATTGGTCTATTTGGAAGTAGGCAACCTGCTGATTAGCTGGAAAGCCAATCCTAGGGACAGAACTGAAGCTCCAGCTTGGTGTTTTCCCAGGCTCCAAAGTGAGCCAATCACTGGAGGGCCTACCTGTCAAGGAAAATATGAACTGGCAGGCCAGCAACAGGCCAAGTCTATGGGTTTTAACATGGGGAATTCCACAGGCAATGTTATAAGGTTCTTAATGGATTGAATCCTGTCTGAGAGGGTAGCATGTCCTTTGCCCACTGGACAACAGCGTGCCGACAACTGCAAGCCAGAAAAGAGCGCGCCCGACAACTGCGCGCCACTCTGCTTTAAGAGCTCTCTGCCACATTACTAGATTAATACAAAGAAAATCCTGAATGGTGTAGCCTCGGATTTACTGGAGGGAGCTTAGGATGTAATACTGCTAATGGGATGCCATCCTGCATCCCGTCACCTCTACTGCACCTCATCAACTCTCCTCTTCTACACACCATCTCCACACTGTCCCCTGCACACATCCTCACTTTCTGTCCCCTGCACCCATGCTCTCCCTCTTTTCCGCACCCATCCTCTACCTCTCTCCTCACCGCATCCCCTCTTTCCTGCACCCCATCTCCACACTCTGTCCCCTGCACCCATCCCCACTCTCTTTCTCCTGCACTCCACTCCCTATCTGCCCTTCTGCTTTCTAACCTGAGGTCTCTGGCAGATGGGATGCAGGGTGGTGCACAGTTGTGGGATGCAGGGTGGCGCGCTCTTGTCTGGCGTGCAGTTGTCGGCGCGCGCATTTCTCGGCAAGCTGATGACGGAGCGGTGTTCTCCAGAGCGCAAAGGTCGGGTGCCGCCTGTGAGTGCTTTGGGCTGGTTAGGGCTAGGAAAAGTGGGGTTAAGCAGGGTTCCCTGTGACACCAAAGGTCTGGTCATAACAGTAAGTTTTATGGATTATGAATTCATCTGATAGAGGTAGAACCAGTAGAGCATGCAAAAAAAAATTGTATGACAATATCCCAAATAAACATTAATAAACTTACTCTAAAGGTTGCAAAATGTCTTCAGTTTTCTGGCATTTGATTTTGAGAAGGAACAAATCCAAGCTAAATTAGCATACAATTCATAATTTGTTGTGGCCAATCAGAGGCAGGTAAACAATGTAACAGCATATGGGGATTCAGTCTCTGCAGCAAAGCATGATGAGATTTGTAGTTTTTTGTTCCCACCATACACCTCTCTCCCCTGAAATGCAGCAGCTGCTCTGGATCTCAGAACTGTGCTGCTTTTTGATGGAAGGTTAGTATAAGGTTTAAAAATGTATTTGGTTGCAGTGTTTCTCTTTGTAAGTAATGGGTGCCTATGTAGGCACCTCTAGGGGTTTGGGAACCAATTAAAACAATCAAACAAAAAATCTGTGTGTATAGAATGACTCCATGTAATGTATGTTTCTAATATAAGCAGAATGTGTTAGATTAGAAACGGTTAAAAACAGGGAGACTTTCATATGCCTTTAATATAAATGGAAAATGCTCAGTTCTGTAACCCAATAAATAAACAGAGGTTAGTTGTTTAAATGCTATATTGGAGAAAAATCAAATATAGGTACAACAGGCCCATATATCCTGTCCAATCTATGTGCATGGGTTTGGCTTAGTTCTCAAATAGCTAGCTAGCTATATATATATATATATATATATATATATATATATATATATATAACATTTATGCTTGAATTAATTTACTGCATTAGTGTCTGCTATTTCTGTTTTCCCAGTACCCCTAATTTTCTGCCTAATTCTTCCCTAGTGAACTTCTTATATGCCTAACTCATTTGAAGTGTTCAGTCATATCTCTGTTCTCTACTAAAAACAATAATAATAATAAGTATATTCCAGAGCTATAAAACAATCTTATGAGATTAGAGGGATGAATCACACCAATATCCAAGACACTATTCTTCGTAACTTGCAATCTAGAATCTAAAAGTCCTGCTGGACTGTAGGATGCTGGGAGAAGGTTGCATAGTATACATTATGGGACGGGTACCATGGAAATGCTAACATTTAAATAGAATGACTAGTGGTACTGAGCTCCCGCGCAGGTGCCAAGCTAACATGTACAATGCACCACATACAGAATCAAACTTGGCAAAGCAGCACGTCTCGCCAGTCGTGCCCTATGGACCGGTGGCTACCTTCCTCTGCTTATGGGCATTACCTTTGACATCCAGAACATTTTGGACAAAGTGATATTACACACTAAATTTTCATTTGCTTTTACACTGATTTGAATATATTGTATTTTAACTCCAGATAATATATCTATTGGTAGTGGTATGTGTAACGAGTTAATGTCTCCTCATCCCTCTTTGTCTCTGAGGACAGGCACCGGTCCTATGAATGGCTGGCACCACTATTAGGCATTAGTCGCTTTATAACATTCATTTAAAAGATTCTATAACAGATATCACAATTTGTATAACCTAATTAACACAGCCAATACATTCTAGTGCTGCATTGTAACGTGCATATATTGTAATCACTGGTTTTTGTGCGCTCGCTTTTGATTAAACATGCTTTTCAAAATACGCAATAGAAGATTTGCCAGGTTTTTATGGCCTTTCTCTTGTAAAATCAAGCAGAACATCACAGAAACGTTTGTGAGTGTCACCAGGTGTTTTTTTTTATTTGTGCCACTCTCATGTGACATGTGTGCCCTGCTGAGAGGAGCGCCACTGACACCCAGTGGTGTGGGTCACAGTGACTGCAATGTGTCTATAGTCATCTCATATACACATCAGAGGTAAAATGCAGTAGGTGGCAGTGCCAAGCTCCCACTCATATAGACCCCATGGCACATACACATTAAGCATTGGAACAGTGAATGTAGCTGCAGTGCCAGCTTCCTCCACACGTAGAAGCAATTATACACCATGGCACATAGACACAGTTCAATAAAATGTGCAGTGACAGCGCCAGATTCCTTCTCATAGACACATAAGATACACTCCATTTATACATACACAACTCTGGAGAGTATAGGTAGTGGTAGTCCCAGTCTACTCAGATACAAACCTATACCACGGTAAAGGTAATGGCAGTGCCAGCCTCCTCTACATGGAAACATAATCCTCCATCATGGCATATATACACCTTATGGAAAACAGTGCCAGTCACGCAAGTTTGGAACAGTGCAGGCAGTGGCAGTGCCAGCCTCCTCATAAAGAAAAATACTATACAATGCCATGATTTTAAAGCACAAGAACAGTGTGGGCAGTGGCAGCTTCCTCTTCTAAAGGTCACAGTGCTATACAATTGTATGGATATACAATATAGGAACAGTGCAGGCAGTGGCAGTGCCAGTTTCCACCTTATACAGATAATATGCTATATAATGGCACGTATGACCAGTATAAGAGCAGTGCAGGCAGTGGCAGTGCCAGTCTCCACCTTATACAGAAAATGTGCTATATAATGGCACGTATGACCAGTATAAGAACTGTGCAGGCAGTGGCAGTGCCAGTCTCCACCTTATACAGATAATGTGCTATATAATGGCACGTATGACCAGTATAAGAACTGTGCAGGCAGTGGCAGTGCCAGTCTCCACCTTATACAGATAATGTGCTATATAATGGCACGTATGACCAGTATAAGAGCAGTGCAGGCAGTGGCAGTGCCAGTCTTCACCTTATACAGATAATATGCTATATAATGGCACGTATAACCAGTATAAGAGCAGTGCAGGCAGTGGAAGTGCCAGTCTCCACCTTATACAGACAATGTGCTATATAATGGCATGTTTGACCAGTATAAGAGCAGTGCAGGCAGTGGCAGTGCCAGTCTCCACCTTATATAGAGAATGTGCTATATAATGGCACGTATGACCAGTATAAGAGCGTGCAGGCAGTGGCAGTGCCAGTCTCCACCTTATATAGAGAATGTGCTATATAATGGCACGTATGACCAGTATAAGAACAGTGCAGGCAGTGGCAGTGCCAGTCTCCACCTTATATAGAGAATGTGCTATATAATGGCACGTATGACCAGTATAAGAACAGTGCAGGCAGTGCCAGTCTTCACCTTATACAGATAATATGCTATATAATGGCACGTAGGACCAGTATAAGAGCAGTGCAGGCAGTGGCAGTGCCAGTCTCCACCTTATATAGAGAATGTGCTATATAATGGCATGTATAACGAGTACAGAAACTGAGCCCCCACACAGAATATATTCAGCAGTAAGTATCCTGGCCCATCTCCACACACACAGGACGGTGCAGAGGGAGGACTGGGAACATATTATATTCTGATTAGTAAATCAATGAATGTCACAGGCAGGGAGATGCGATATTGATGTGCCTCAGCAGACCACTCTGTCTCTCCTTATCTCTCCCCTTCTCTAGCCACATCTCCTCCCTCCTGTCTTTGCGATTTTCAATTCATTTTCTCCCTTCTCTTTCTAGCTTCATCTGCTCTACTATATTTGTCCCCCTCTTTCCCCCTACTCGGTCTCCTGTTCCCCCTCCCTCTGGCACCTTACAGGTCTCTGTGGGGCCTCTAACAATCCAATTAGACTGCCAATAAAAATGTAATCAAGCAATAATGCACTTTCTTCTGTTTAATTAGAGCTCTGTCAAGTGAGTGCATATTTGGATGATAGGTGCAGAGGTGAGACGGGAGTTACTTGTGATGCGTACTAAGAGATGGAATCTGTCACAGTATCATCCTGACATAGGTAACACAGGGCGTGACTAGTAGTATAGCCCTCCCACAGCAAGGTGATACAGACAGAAGGGGTCACGAGCGGCAGACAGACAGATGGGGTCACGAGCGGCACAGACAGAAGGGGCCACGAGCGGCACAGACAGAAGGGGCCACGAGCGGCACAGACAGAAGGGGTCACGAGCGGCACAGACACAAGGGGCCACGAGCGGCACAGACACAAGGGGCCACGAGCGGCACAGACACAAGGGGCCACGAGCGGCACAGACACAAGGGGCCACGAGCGGCACAGACAGAAGGGGCCACGAGCGGCACAGACAGAAGGGGCCACGAGCGGCACAGACAGAAGGGGTCACGAGCGGCACAGACAGAAGGGGTCACGAGCGGCACAGACAGAAGGGGTCACGAGCGGCACAGACAGAAGGGGTCACGAGAGGCACAGACAGTAGGGGCCACGAGCGGAACAGACACAAGGGGCCACGAGCGGCACAGACACAAGGGGCCACGAGCGGCACAGACACAAGGGGCCACGAGCGGCACAGACACAAGGGGCCACGAGCGGCACAGACACAAGGGGCCACGAGCGGCACAGACACAAGGGGCCACGAGCGGCACAGACAGAAGGGGTCACGAGCGGCACAGACAGAAGGGGCCACGAGCGGCACAGACAGATGGGGTCACGAGCGGCACAGACAGAAGGGGTCACGAGCGGCACAGACAGAAGGGGTCCCGAGCGGCACAGACAGAAGGGGTCACGAGCGGCACAGACAGACGGGGTCACGAGCGGCACAGACAGACGGGGTCACGAGCGGCACAGACAGACGGGGTCACGAGCATCACAGACAGACGGGGTCGCGTGCGGCACAGACAGACGGGGTCGCGTGCGGCACAGACAGACGGGGTCGCGAGCGGCACAGACAGAAGGGGCCACGAGCGGCACAGACAGACGGGGTCACGAGCGGCACAGACAGACGGGGTCACGAGCGGCACAGACATAAGGGAGCAATGGATCTCACACCTCTCATGCCGATAGAGAATAGCATCCTCCATCTTAATCCTCTGTCAAATGCATGGTCCTCTGGTCTGCTCTCTCGGGACTGTAAGAGGGGGGATGACTTATCTAAAAATACTCTTCCTGACTATTTCCCCATTTGGAAACACAGCGAAGGTTCACTCAATTTCAAAACAAGTACATTGAATATTATTAAAAAAATAATTAAGTTTGCTTAACATTAGAATGAACTTGCCCATAAATCAACCTCTGCAGGTTATTTACTACTTAATTATGTGTTCTGGAGAGGACACAGTGCTAGCAGTGATTTAAATAACTGTCTAATAGCCAAGTGCTTGAATTACTATGAGCATGAGCTAGTCTTACAATCCTGTGTTTGTACATCAGCCTGAACCTCCATGTTATCACAATTAGGCCAAAGTATGGGTATAAAGTTGCAAGTTCAATCTAGGAACTGACTTTCTAAATTATTTTTTAATGGAAGATGTACATGTTTAGCAATTAATTATTCAACGTTCCCGGAAGTGGAACCTTTTCTGTGTCCCTATAATTCACCTCTCTGTCTTCCCTTTTTGATCTGCACACAACAAATGTATTATGCAGCCCTTCTGAGGTTGTTGGGGCTCAGCAAGTGAAGCAGGTTGCCATCTCTGGTATCTGCAACATTAGGGGAGTTATAGGTAGCTGGAAGCAAAGGTGGCAGTTATAAAGAGAATAAAGGGCACTTATACTGTAGGTACTGATTATATAAAATAATACTATTGCACACAAGGCTGACATCTTAAAGCAGGAGCTATTATAGGATGCAATTGTATGTGAGAATAGAAGGATATACACCAGGTGGTTAAAGGGGCACTTAGAGTGGTTTTAGAAATGGCATTTATGTGGCAGCGGCAGCAGTTCCAGACCCGCACATTGCTCAGCTGATCTTTGTGGCAAGGAAGAGGTTATTGTGCAGGATCTGTGGTCCTGGGAGAGCGATTTAAACAGTCAGTTAATGAGTCAGAATCCAATAAACACAATAGATTTCTGCTATTCATCTTCTTCTTTATATACAGAGAGTGCAGCGTGGGCAGTGGCTGTGCCAGCCTCCCCCTCACGTACCCTGTGATACACAGAGACATGCAGCCACAATACAAGTAAACTAGGAACAGTTGCAGTGCCAGGCTGCCCACCAAACACATACTACATCATGAGCCCATTAGCAGGTGGGCAGCCCGTGTCCGATTCCACATCACAAGTCAGTCCCCATCATAGCAGGACATGTATGGACAGACAGACAGAGTGGGATGTGGGCATGTCAGCCTCCTTAATACACAATAATACATACAAACAACATAGAGATAATGTTACACACTACACCATGACATGCAAATAGCACAATATAGGATGTGGCATTGATTACTGCCACCTTACACACTGCTACACTGTGACAAACTATAATATGGACACAGTGGGTGTTGTGGTGCCAGGTGCCTATTTATACTCTGCTAAAATATGACATGTTCTCAAATTGTCATAGCACAGCACTGGACATGGTGACCCCAGCTGCCAATTTATACACAGTATGGGTACAGCAAAGCATGCCATGGGTAATCGAGCCAGCCTCAATATTACACACAGCCACACCATGATACGTGGACGTGATAATGCCACCTGCCAATTTACACACCATGACCTATGTGCATAGTATGGACGCAGCACAGAATGAATGGCAGATGACAGTGCCATGCTTCAGCCTGCACACCTTACTAAATCATAACAGGTACCAATAACATGAACAGAGGAGACAATGACATATACATAGCAACACAATGACATATACACATAATATAGAAAGGCATGACATCTCATTGTGGAATGGAACATGTTTTTTTTGTTCCAGCTGCCATCTTGCTCTTATCTACCATGAAACTGATATAGCATGGACATGGATATCATGATGTGGGACCTAATGTCACCCTCCTTAATACACCATGCAGAGCAGGGGCAGTGTCCGTCGCCCCTCTTATTCTGCATGCAAGGAAGACAGCAAAATACAGACTGACCTCTTGAGCAGAGCGAAGTCAATAAAAGGAAAGGCTATTGATTAGGGCTCAATTAATTACACTTGCAGATAAAGGCAATGGTGAATATATTGATGTGGCAATACTAATATACTCCACCTCTCTCCTTTACACAGGATGAGTGTGCTGGGCACATGGAGGTGTCCCAGCGGGAGTGTGCACATTATGGATCTACTAATACAGTTTGTCATCCATTCACAGCCATTGATACTTGTTGGACAGCCACAGGGTGTACATGTAGGCCCGGAAGGTTTCACATTGGCAGTGAGGAAGGGCACTGATTTTGGGCAATGCACAGCAGATATAACGTGCCAGTATTATGGCACATATTCTGTACCAGTGTAAGAGAGTACATAACAGGGAGCATCTTATATGCAGTGCTAGTGTTAGCTTGGCATACATTATATACATTGAGGACAAATTATATGTTGTGCCAGTGTTAGAGGGCATATGTTAAACATCTACGCTACAATCAAGGCACAGACTGTACGTGCCAATGTAAGGGCAGACATTATTTACATCACCAGTGTTATAGGGCACAGACTATTTGCAGTGCCTGTGTTTGAGGGCACAGCAGCGGAGCAGATCATGCAGAAAACATTGCTGTCTGACTTGACATTTTAGTACTCAGCACCAGCTGTGCCCGTAACACTGGTGTAACCTTTATCAGGCGTGCCATGTGTAACATCTACTAGCTTTTCTATCCAGTCCTTTATCTGCCATATCTCACAGCCATGTACAGTATTCTCTCTCTGTCTCTTTTCCCATCACTCTGGCACTCTCTGCACATATCTCATGACCTCTCGCACTATCTGCTCCGATTCCTTCCCTCCTCCTCGCTCTCTCCTTGCCTCCCTACAGGATGTGTTACCCTTTGCACCCACATGTACACGGCACAAGCTGCCTTCTTAGCTTATTCTGCTACTGTCTATTCTTCTCCTCCACCAGCAGTGTCAGAAGGGTTAATCCCTCCACACAATGCTCACATTTATTCATAGCTGTAGAAGGCTCTTTCAGCAGAGACACCCGATCAGCTCCCAGCTCTCTAGGTAACTTCCTAAGCACGCTCTGCAACATCACATCCATACACTGATATTAAGTGACCGCTGCCGTTCAAGAAAAACTGCAGTTGTTTGTGAAGTATATACCAAACTTACAGCAAATTATCTGTGCATGCCGTGTACATAAAAACATTTTTTTTGAAAAAATCAGATTTTTTGTTTATGTACAGAAGATTCAATCTGGTTGTTGTTTGATCATTTCCTGATAATTGGAGCCCAAAGATGCATATTTTGTATCCATCAATGGTTGGGTGGGGGAGGAGGGAGAGGGGAGGAGAATTTTTAATATAATTGGAAATCATTTGTTTTTGACTCTTTCTCCTGCACATTTTATGAAGCAGCTTGCAATAACAGATGCAAGCCTTACTGAGAAATGTAATCACCTCCATCACACATACACCAAAGCATCATGAATGTCTCCCGCGTCCAACAGTGGCATCAAAATGTATTCTTTAATTAAACTACATCTAATTTTCCAACTTCTAATTAGGGCTTCAGTCAGACTTAATTTTTTAAACATATTTTTTTCAGTGCCCTTTTACTACAACATATTATAAGATAAAAAGGTTGCCCTCTAATCAATGAAAATGTGTACCCCAAAGGATTGACAGTTCCCTATACTGAGTGACGCTATGTTAATGTCTGTCTGTTATGGAGGGACACTTTGTCCTACTTTTGCAGTGGCTCAATATGCTAATTTCCGGCACAAGGTACCTGATAACAGTGGGATGGATTCTAGGGTTCTAACTGAATGACAACATTGAGGGTCATTGTTTTTTCCACCACAAATAAGTAAACTGTTATTAGCCCATCAAATCAGCTATTGGTATTTGCATGTACCGGGTTTCTATGCAAATTAGCAGTTCCCATAGATAATAGTAAATTCTTCAGAAATTATCCACTATAGAAAAAAATGGCTTATACAATATATAGCCAGTTCGTTGTTATTTTAGAATAACCTAAAAGTTAACTTCATTTTGGGGTCATAAAGTCCCTTTCATCTAAATTGACACTGTGGTACAGCAAGTTGTCTAAGGACTATATTTCCCATAATGCTATTTATGGCTTCTTGTTTATAAAGAATATCAGTATGAACAAACTTGTAAAATGGAAACATACTACCCACACAATCAGCATCACAGATATTACAATGGGCTGATCCACTTCCATTGGCCGCTCTAGCACTCCCCAAGAATATCCTTTATTTATGAGGATAATAGCAGTTATTTTATCTATGAAGCACAGCATCCACCAGTGTAAAACACTCTTTGTATTGCTTTCCGACTTGCCTTTAATATGTGGAACTGACTGACAATAACCCAAAAGGGTGACTGCCCTTATCTATTTTTACTGATATTTTGTATGGGCAATCTCAAGTGCCTCAGCATAATACTGTTGTGGTCAAACGTTTACATTTATCATCATATCCGAATGTACCATAAGGAGGTCAAACTGTCAAGGTACATAGTTCAGTTGAACACAAAGATTCATATAACTTATCATGATAGGAATAACATACAACACTAAACACACATGACCACTTTACAATGAATTAGACTACCACGAATAGAGTGAGACCATATAATAATGCCTGAGACCACTTTCTAAGTATAACCCCATGGAAGATAGTGTGATCATCTTATAAAGAGTGAAAGCAACTTCATAGTAAGATCACATTATAATAGCTGAGAATATTTTCCTACAGATGACACCACCTTCCATTTAAGACAATCGATGAGAACATCTTGTACCAGTAATGCCACGATGTACCGACTTAAACCACCTGTAATAACACCACATGGAGTTAGGCCATTTTATAATGAATGAATCGGTCCTCTATTGAGTGATGGCAGCTGATATTACAGAAACGCTTCTGTCCAGCCCGCCCTCCGAAATAACAGTTGTGGAAACGGATCTGTTTACATCCTCAGACTCTTTTCTGCATCAATATTTTTGTGTTTATTCACCCTTTCAGATTTGGACGTCATCTCTTTAGCTGTTCCAAGTTTGAAATAAGAGATAAAGTAAAAGTAAAGCCCAGTCCTAGTGAGCTTTGACAATCCTTAAAGTGAAGCAATCGGTCAGTCACTGCTTTACTTCTTCCACAAAAGGATGCTGATGCATTAGAAGGCACCACTAGCCTGGTATTGGGAGGCTGTCTCCTAATGAGACCGTCTGCTCTCTTCTGAGTGATGCTGTCCTATAATAATCAATAACATCGCTAACACAATGGTGATCGCCATACTCCAGTGATGAGCGTGTCATTATTAAGGTGGAATCGGTGGCTATATATGATGTGTCCAGTACATATGCTACAAGCAGTTATAGTCTGGTGGGATTGTGAGTCAGATACAGCTCCAGGAAGGTTTCCGAGAATGAAGAGTGTGGGGGCGATCAAAACGAGTGGGAGGTGATAAAGGGCTTAGACTGGAAGAAGCAGATGGGTCTTCACACCTCAAGGACTGTTCACAGGGTCCTGGGCATCTATATATGTGGGAAAGGGACAATCATGCATGTTCTTTACTAGTGTATACTTAGTACTATCATACAGTGCAAGGACACGCTAGTAATTCCTCTGGGGAACACTAGGACAACACTGCCCTGACATTATTAGCTTGTTTTGTACATATAGTAATAGGGTGTGTTGACACCTGCCATAACAGGTACATGACCTACAATCTACACCGATAGTGAGAGGAGACATCAGACTTATCTGCACATGCCTGTCTTTATTGGCTTAAATACACTATTATAGATATTATGAAGGTAAGAAAAGACCATTCTGAGAACACTTCCATGTCTTAAGCAGGCAAGGAGACTTGTTTCTCCAACAGAACTTCTCAGGCAAAATTATTTCCTTGTTAGTAACATGTTAAGAGGCTCTAAAGTGTAATAATCTGCATGATGCCGGACAGCAGCACACATAGATCAATGTTACATGCAAATAAGGTGGTACATTTTAAGCCACATTTGCATGTCACTACCCAGAAACCTTAGTGGCAGTGAAGACACTTAACTGAAAATCATGGGAAAAAACAGGTCTCCTAGCCTGCTTGAAAAATCTAAGTGCAAGAATGATCTTTTCTTTCCTTACTGGTTTTATAGTGGAGGGTATTTCAATCAGTTTCTACCCACTACAACATACTCTGTGTCTGGGCAGATATGAGAAATAGAAGGGGAAAGTGGCACACAGAGAAAAGACAATAAGCAAAGATCAAATGAAGGAATAAAACATAGAGAGGAAATAAAGGAGGAGGAAGAGAAAGAAGAAAAAAGA
This sequence comes from Discoglossus pictus, assembly GCA_027410445.1. NCBI lineage: Eukaryota > Metazoa > Chordata > Amphibia > Anura > Alytidae > Discoglossus > Discoglossus pictus. The sequence goes on from CM050175.1 coordinate 37,161,089, forward strand.
GGACCAAAGCAGGAAAATAAGAGAACAGGACAAAAAAAAAATGGAATAGCAAGTATGACACAAAGAAAATTAGGAATGGAAAGAGTTAATGAGGAGATATAGGGAGATAGTCTGGATGGAAGGAACAGCAAGTGATAAACTAAGAAAGAAAATCTATATTTTTTGAAAAATAGTTTGGAAGTGTATAATATTGTTACACACACCCTTTTAATGTACAAATATAAGCATGATATAACTAAAGGGTTTCTAATCTTATTAGACATGCCAGCAATTGTAGAATGAGGTCAACAAGAAGGAAGAATAAACTAGAGAGGAGTATGGAATAAGATAGGGAATGTAAATAAAAAAAATCCAGGGAAACAGAAAACCAAGGGGTGGAGGCAAACTGTTTCCTTAATTTTTACTATGTCAGTACGCTTCATATTCTTTACACTCTGATTTCTAACATCCCTCTAACCCTTCATTTGTTTCTCTCATCCTTTATTTCCTTCTTCCCTTTCTCGCACTTTTCAATCTTCTGCTACTCCTGCTCTTATTTTCCTTTTTTTCCCTCTTCTCTCTTTCCCCATAACCATCTTACATTTCTCTATTTCTTTTCTAATTTGCCACTGGATTTCTTCCCTCTCCATTATCAACAACTCTCCCTCCATCTCCTCCCTTCCAATTTCACTCTCCGTTTGCAATGATTATGGGGTTAAATCCTATACTAATAGGGAAGACAAGGAGTAACTAAGGCCACGAGAGAGAAAGAACAATGCAGCACTCTAAAACAACAAGAAAAAGAAGAAGGTGCGGGCAGAGACATCCAAGGGAAGCAGAAGAGAACATGCAAGAGAGCAGTAAATATGTTTGTGTGTGAGAGCGAATGAGACAGTCTGTTGTTGTGGAGTAAGAAATACAGCTAAGAGCTGCAATATGAAAAAAGATTATTTCTGATTGAAATACAGAGTGTGAGAGAGAGATGAGAGATGTGTCAGAGGAGGTGACAGAGCGTATGTGCAATAAGGGAAAATAAATGTGTGTGTGTGATGTGGGGGGAGAGGAGTGGAGAAGATGGAAATGTGAGAGCGAAAGCAGGAATAAGAAAAGATACAGGGAAGGAGGGGGTAATGAAAGAGGGGGGCAAGCGGCCAAGATGAAGTGTTAGAAGGAGAGGAGATATGCAAGATGAGCAAAAGTAGCCAAGGAAACTGACAGAGTATGATTAAGATAAAGAGACCGACAGATAGGTTTAAACAGACATGAAGGTAGGTAGAGAGAGGGGGGAGAAAAGAAAGATAATGAACAGGGGAGAGAATGAGAAGGGGGAATAGAGGACAGAGAGAAAGAAATAAAGAACAGAAAGAAAAAAGAAAACAGAGGTGAGAGAATAAAGGAAATAAAGCAAAAGAAGAAAATAAATGTAGAGAACAGAAAAAAAAGTGATAGAGGAGAAAGAGGATGGAGGGAAAAGGGCAAAAGAGACAGAGAAGAGAAAAGGCGATAAAGAATAGAGCTGCATAATATGTTGGTGCATTATAATAATAGCAGAGAGAGAATAGAGAAAAAAGAATGGAGAAATAGACAGAAACAAGAAAAAGTGATAGTAAATAGAGGAGAGAGAGACAGAGAACAATGGAGAGACAGAGGGGAGAGAATAGAGGAAATAGAGCAGAGAAAGAGAGACAGAGATATAGAGATGCTGTCCCCGTGCCTCAATCCTGCTGAGACACACAGACAGACAAATGCATATATTACATTACAGACAAAAAGAAGAGAATACGTGAAACAAGAGAAAGAATAGAGGAGAATGAGGGGAGAGGGAGAAAGGCTGCCCCAGCACATCAATCCTGCTGAAAGTCAGACACAGATAGATAAATACATAGATTGCATTAAATAGACAGGAAGACAGGTGTACATGGCTAGATAGAAGAACAATAGGCAGATAAACAACTACATACATGTAGGATATATATATACACACACACATACATATATATACATATATATATATATATATATATATATAAATATGTGTGGGTAGCTAGGAGCGTGCACCGCTGGTCGGCACATCCATTAGTCCCTTGAATAAAGCCGTATAGTAGGTGTTATTTAACCCTGTGCTTGCCAGAGCAGGATGACAGCTCTCTGGCAGCAACATGAAGCAGGGCTGATCTGTATGCTGGATCTGTATTACACCCTGAGAACAAGTGCTCATCCCAGCCCGGCTCTCCGGCTCGCACACAAACACTCTGCTTTCATTGTATAGTTGTGCACCATCACTGTCTGTACTGTACAGGATTGTGTTACCTTCTATCACAATAACAACACTTAGACACAACAGATTGTAGAGGCTTCACTCCTACGCCCGTGTATATACTGTGTATATAAGGAGCTGTGTGTAACGGTTTGTATATTCAATGTTTCTTCGGGTTCAAGAAATACCATTATTTTGAATAAAAGATGCAAATTATTTTTTATAGGATAAAAAATACAGAACTAGAAAAGACACAGGATATTTTATAAAGTAGTACATGGCAGGAAATATAGTCTTTGTTCCCTAAGACCACCACATGTCTTAGATTACTGAGAGCCGATCCCATACCTGCAAGTATCTTTGGTCTTTGTTTTGCACCATCTTGTCTCTCATTTTCCTCACTCTCACCACCTTCTCTCACTGTGCCTTCTCTAGCTCTCACCACATTCCCACCGTCTCTCACTGTGCCCTTCCCACCTTCTCTCACTGTGCCCTCTCTCTCTCTCTCACCACATTCCCACCTTCTCTCACTGTGCCTTCTCTCTCACCACATTCCCACCTTATCTCACTGTGCCCTCTCTCTCACCACATTCCCACCTTCTCTCACTGTGCCCTCTCTCTCTCTCTCTCACCACATTCCTACCTTCTCTCACTGTGCCCTCTCTCTCTCTCTCACCACATTCCCACCTTATCTCACTGTGCCCTCTCTCTCTCTCTCACCACATTCCCACCTTATCTCACTGTGCCCTCTCTCTCACCACATTCCCACCTTATCTCACTGTGCCCTCTCTCTCACCACATTCCCACTGTCTCTCACTGTGCCCTCTCTCTCACCACATTCCCACCTTCTCTCACTGTGCCCTCTCTCTCTCTCTCACCACATTCCCACCTTATCTCACTGTGCCCTCTCTCTCACCACATTCCCACCTTCTCTCACTGTGCCCTCTCTCTCACCACATTCCCACCTTCTCTCACTGTGCCCTCTCTCTCTCTCTCACCACATTCCTACCTTCTCTCACTGTGCCCTCTCTCTCTCTCTCATCACATTCCCACCTTATCTCACTGTGCCCTCTCTCTCACCACATTCCCACCTTATCTCACTGTGCCCTCTCTCTCACCACATTCCCACCTTCTCTCACTGTGCCCTCTCTCTCTCTCTCACCACATTCCTACCTTCTCTCACTGTGCCCTCTCTCTCTCTCTCATCACATTCCCACCTTATCTCACTGTGCCCTCTCTCTCACCACATTCCCACCTTATCTCACTGTGCCCTCTATCTCTCACCACATTCCCACTGTCTCTCACTGTGCCCTCTCTCTCACCACATTCCCACCTTATCTCACTGTGCCCTCTCTCTCACCACATTCCCACCTTATCTCACTGTGCCCTCTCTCTCACCACATTCCCACCTTATCTCACTGTGCCCTCTCTCTCACCACATTCCCACCTTCTCTCACTGTGCCCTCTCTCTCACCACATTCCCACCTTATCTCACTGTGCCCTCTCTCTCACCACATTCCCACCTTATCTCACTGTGCCCTCTCTCTCACCACATTCCCACCTTATCTCACTGTGCCCTCTCTCTCACCACATTCCCACCTTATCTCACTGTGCCCTCTCTCTCACCACATTCCCACCTTCTCTCACTGTGCCCTCTCTCTCACCACATTCCCACCTTCTCTCACTGTGCCCTCTCTCTCACCACATTCCCACCTTATCTCACTGTGCCCTCTCTCTCACCACATTCTTACGGTCTCTCACTGTGCCCTCTCTCTCACCACATTCCCACCTTATCTATCTGTGCCCTCTCTCTCACCACATTCCCACTGTCTCTCGCTGTGCCCTCTCTCACCATTAGTACCAGCGTTTCCTCTCCTGATACTTATACACGTGTGTGACCTTTCAGCAGATCAGTTCCCTCCAATCTTCTCCAGTACTAAATCCCTTCCATTTCTCTCACTAACAACACATCCCAATGTCCCAGATCGCTAAAGTCTGTATTGCTGCCTCTTGGCACATCTTCACCCTTCTTTAATTTAACAAGGCTAAGGTAAAGTGGCCTCACTGTGTGCCGCTAGTCAGAATCTGTCAGTCAGCCATCTTGTGTACCCGGTACTCTGTATGCAGTGCATTGCAAATCGGTAAGCCCAAAAAACAGTTTTGAAAAAGGAATAAGGTTTATGTCTGGAAATATTTGTTAAACTCAAAATCACAAATTTTTCATGCAAATTAAAATGATGGCCTTTACTCTATCTTTGTATGTACGTTGTGATGTACACAAGAAACTGACATATAAAAGTTATGTATGCCATGTCTGAGGGTCTCCAAATTGGACCTTCACAGTTCCCGATTATACTATAAATAAAACACTAAAGTGAGTCCTGTAGTTTTCACGTTTGTAACAGACTAGCAGTACCTGCAGCTATTTAAGCCACCATCATAAAAGCATCTTAAAAATCTTAATGTCTGATCTCTGTGCATAAAATGACCATCTTCTTGGTGCCTGAGGGGCTGTGCTCATCTTATCTATCAGCGGATGGAAGAGTTAGGGAAGTTCAAGAGGGGAGGATGATTTGTGATCAATGGTACTTTTAGAATTGGACACCTATTATAACCCCAAGCTCGGAAGAATGCAGCCAGCAAAGATAACGGCAAGCTCTACCCCTGCAGAAATGTAAACAAACCTCTCACACATGCAACTTTTACCAAAAATGGATGCCTCCATGCACCAGCAGAGGTATCAAAACATAGTTTTCCAATCTTTATGACATTTTTACTACCAATCATGCTTTTAGTTAGAAACGGATTTTGAAAACATAGATTTTTTTCATCATGCAGTGATTCCTTAAATGTATAAGGAAGTTCCCATTTTTCCCTTTTTCTAATCTAATACACACTGCTTATATCAGACACACACATTACATTCAGTCATTCTGTACACATACACATTTTTTGGGGGATTTTTTAAAAATGGTTTTCACATCCCCAGAGCTGCCTACATAGGCACCTTGTACTAACCAATAGAAACACTGCATTCAAGTATGTTTTTTAAACCTATACTAACCTTCAAGCTCGCAGCAGCACAGAGCAGAGATCCAGTGCAGCACTGCCTGGAGCTGCTTCCTTGCGGTGAGAACAAAGACTACACATCCCATGATACTTTGCTGCTGAGACTGATCCACAGACATTGCAACCAAGTTGTAGCTGCCTCTGATTAACCAAAACGAATTATGAATTTTATGCAATTTTAAAGTCCACTGCCAGAAAACGTAAGAAATGTGCAAAATCTAGGGTAAGCTTATTCATTTTTTTTATTTTTTATGCAAAACCTACTGATTCTCCTCTATCAGGTACATTCATAATCCATGAAACTTCTATATACCTTTAACTGAGCAAGGGTCTCACCTTCCAATCTTATAATGAGGTTATTAATACGCTTAATGAATACTGCAATGTGAGGTGTTGGAAGATCCTCGCCCTGCCTTTAGCACTTCACCTCGCAGCTTACTTAATATAGGCCAATATGTCTCATTTAAGGAGCAACAAGAGGATTTATAGCAAAGTATACATAAAGAATATTACTAAGGGGAAGAGGAGAACCGAAATCAAATGGACAAGCATTTATAATAATGGCTATAAGATCAATAGGAGAGCCAAGAAAATAATATGTAATTGTCTCTGTCTTGGGACTCATCCATGTAATGCTTTTGCTTCTACATAATCATATTTTTTATTTACTTTAATATATAATAGTGTCTGCAGTTCTGACTTCAGTCTACAGAAGTTAATATAACTATTTAGTGTGTTGTCAGTAAGAAGCCAAACAGATCAGGATGTTAAAGCACAGCAGGGAGTCAGAACAACCTCTATTCAATGCTGCACAAACACGGCAAATACACGAAACAGTGGGGAATTATTTACATAAAAAACACATCGTCTTCCTACCATCCAACACATGGGGTGGATTTTACATATACTGAGGATACCAATGCAGATATTTTGTGCCAAAAAAAAATAAAATAAATACAATTGTCCTTAAAGGGCCACAAAAGAATATTAAACGATTTGAAAGAAGCACTTGCAAAGCTGCTATTAAATACAAGCTGTTTGAAATAAAGTGAATATAAGACTGTAGGGAGATGCCATTACTCCACCTCTTGTATATACTGCTAAAGGTACCAGCTATGGGAGGATAGTAAAATAGAAATACTAATATTTGTACATTGAAGCTATTAAAAATGTAATTTAGTAAAACAGCTTAAATGGACTATATTTTGACTGTCTCTCAGCTCAAGAGATCCTCCCACTAATCAAGTCTGGTTATCGGTACATAATTATCTTATTATTGGATTATTAGAACAATCTGAACGGCCAGACTCTATTGATATCTCAAGAGCCATATAGAAAATGAACCAATTATTCTGCAAATTTAGGTACTGATAACAAGACCAGTTTGGTGGAATGATCATTTGCGCTGAGTGACCGTCAAAATGTAGTAAATGCAAAGCTGTTTTCTTATTGCTAAAATAACTTTTCTTTAAGATTATCCAATTGCATATATTAATCATTTTATAAAAAATTATATTATATATTTACTATCCTAACGTAACCAAGATCTCTATTTAAATCACCCGAAAAAGCAAAAAACAATCCTTTTGTAATATTTAAACCAAGCTTTTTTAAATGCATGAAACACTAGTAAGTCTCTCTAATGGTAAAACCTTGAAGAAAGTTCAACAACATATAGACCCTCATTCAATTAAGGCTTTTGGGAGATCCGGGTCTGCGAGTGGAGGTCGCAGGTTATTTTGCTATTCAATTTCCGTTTGCGGGATCTGATCGAGTTATGTACTCCAAGCTGTAATCCATTGCGATCTGTATAATCGCAAGTGAATGCCCTCCAAGCCTTTGATCTTTCACGGCCGCAACAGTCCCGAACACTAAAAATTGCAAATCGCTATTCAATTGCTCCGCTTCCCCCTCGCTAACCACTCCGTCAAGCCCGCAAATATCTAACCACAAGTTAATGGTACCAAGGAGGCCTCGCAAAGGGCTTACTTACAATACGGAGCACTTTAAAAGAAAAAAGAAAATGCAATACAGTACTTTTATCAAGAGTGAAAGTGATGTAAGGTCTTAGAATTAATAGCACAACATTCTCCAATACTTTATTTCATGTTCAATGTTCATGTTATATCGATCACGGCAATCAATGTGAAGTCCTTCAGGCTCACTGTGCCTTAGGGAGTACAGCTGCACCTCACTGACGAGGCACAGAAGAGTCGAAACGTGTCTGGAGTTTGCTGTTTCTTCAGTTCAGGGTAGAATTGCCTGGTATTTCGGGGCTGGGTCACTCTTTTCAGTGAGACCAGACTTATATACTTCAGGATATTTCTCCCTGTGAAGGGCACAAGTGAGGTAAAAGAGGTGCTCTCAGAGTGGGTTATCATGTCCATAGAACTAACCTATTAAGGTTGGTTCGTTCTCTGATGAGCACCTCTGACTTAGTTTTTTTGTTTATGCAAATTACCCTTGGGGTTAAGTCTCCCTGTAACGGAACCCATTACTGTTTTACCCGGTTTTATGATTATTATGGTTAAAATATGATCCTACTATTATACTGCATGTAGGTTGGTTTATGCTCTGCAGAATATTGCCCCAGACATTTGCAGCTACTTGGCATGGGAGATAATCCTGTTACAGAGACTCCGCATAAGATAAAGGAAGTCTATTGTATACAGTGTTTTCATTCTCAGATAAGAACAAAGAAGTGTAATTGAATCAATGTCTGATTGTATCAAAGTTGCCAGGGAGCCTCGGGGAGGTGTGACCCACCTATTGTTCTCTTTATGTGTATTGTGTGGCCAAATATGGGCATGTGTATTGCCTGTGGGAAGAGATGGGTATAAATATTTCTGCAGAACAAAATAAAGTCAGTATTCATTTGACTCCCAAATTGTGTGTCGTCCAATATGGGAGGTCGGGAATGGTGTAGTGCCTCTTGGGTATTTTACCGTATACCAGCGGAGATATTGGACTGCGTGTTCCAGCTCCGTTACACTCCCTAAGGGTAATAGGGGACTCCAGACGTGGACCCCTTTCTAACTGTGTCTTAGGGAGTACAGCTGCACCTCACTGACGAAGCCCATAGAGGCCAAAACACGTCCGAGGTTTGCTGTTTCTCCTGTTCAGGGTAGAATTGCCTGGTATTTCAGGGCTGGGTCACTCTTTTGAATGAGACCAGACTGATATACATCAGGATATTTCTCCATGTGAAGGGCACAAGTGAGCTAAAAGAGGTAGCTCTCAGAGTGGGTTATCACGTCCATAACATTAAGCCAGTTTAGTTCTCTGATGAACACCTTTGACTTGGAGGTTGAAGCCTGTAGGACACAAAAACTAAGTCCATAGGACTTTGAAATCCAACCTCCATTTTTCAGTCCTACAGGCTTGAACATGATCACTGACGCAAGGCTGTAACTCGTGGTTCAAGCCCGTAGGACTTCAATTAAATATGGAGGTTGGATTTCGAAGTCCTACGGGCATGTTCAAGCCTGCAAATGCTACTGTCGATAGCATGTTTTTTGAGACCGGCGCCTAACATGCGGGCCTGCCCAATTGAATAGCATTGCAAAAAGTTGAGCAAAGGGAGCCCGCAATCGCAGGCATTTGGCTGTTTGCGATCAAGTTGCGAGTCCCGAATTGAATCAGGCTCATAGTTAGCATCCCATTCCATTTAATTAAATATAGAAGGTCCCCGGGTTACAAAGTATCCTACTTACAGGCAGCCCCTACTTAAGAACGGCCTCCCAAGGCTTTTTGAACAAGTGGTTTTTATTATGTCCTGTTTGTTTGAATTAATAGAAAGAGCACATTAGTTTCTGTAACATTATTATACTACAGGGTTTTATTATTATTACACTCTATTAATATTACCACATATGAGATATTACAGTATTGTTATTATTATTATTCTTCATCAGGGATCCTACTTAAATATAAATCTGACTTAAGAAGGTTTTCAGGAACGGATCTCGTCCATAACCCGGGGACCACCTGTACAATTTTTTGGGGAGTGTGTCAGATTCTTTGCCTAGGATCACATTGGAATAGGTTTGCTATTTATTGGGTTACATCTGAACAACAGCATGAAAATATGGAAAAAAGGATATGGTTTGACGCTCAACTATAAGTGTTTATAAAGAACTATGGCCAGTACATTGCAAAATAACATGCACATACACACAACATGGAGCTCTGCTCAGCATGCTTAAATGTCCCAAACTTTGCAATGCATTTGAAAATATATATACAGTGGTACCTAAGCACTTGTTTGCTTCAAAACTCGCTGAATTCAATGCATTTCGACAAGGAAAAAATACTTCAACACTCGTTGCACTTGCTAAAATCTGAGCTTTTATCTCGTCCCTCTGGAAGAAACAGGTAGCTCTGTACTCAACATTTTCACCACTCGTCATGCCTTCTGGAGCCAATTAACGATGAATACAGAGGTACCACTGTTTGTGTGTTTATATATGACTAATATAGTTGTTGTAATGCGAGTTTGTGTGTAATCCTTGCAAAATTGCGAGTTGCGCATGCATGCTGCGTATTGCGAAGCTAGCATTGTGTCGCAGAGGGAGGGAAAGAGTGAGAAGCAGAGGGAGAGAGAGTGAGAAGGGGAGGGAGAGGGAAAGCGAGAAGGAGAGGGAAAAAGAGAAGGAGAGGGAGAGAGAGAGGAGGAGAGGGAGAGAACAGGAGAGGGAGGGAGAGAGTGAGAAGCAGAAGGAGGGAGAGAAGGAGAGGGAGAGAGAGTGAGAGGAGAGAGAGTGAGAGGAGAGAGAGTGAGGGAGAGAGAGTGAGGGAGAGAGAGTGAGGGAGAGAGAGTGAGGGAGAGAGAGTGAGGGAGAGAGATTGAGGGAGAGAGAGTGAGGGAGAGAGAGTGAGGGAGAGAGAGTGAGGGAGAGAATGAGAAGGGAGAGAGAGAGAGAGAGAGAATGAGAAGGGGAGGGAGAGAGAATGAGAAGGGGAGGGAGAGAGAATGAGAAGGGGAGGGAAAGAGGAGAGAGACAGAGGAGGCAGAGGGAGAGGAGGAGGGAGAGAGAGAGGAGGGAGAGGAGGAGGGAGGGAGAGAGAAGGAGAGACATGGTAAACAGAGAGAGGACGCACAAAGAGACAGAACACACAATATTTAATACAATATTTTACTGTAATTTTTGACAGGCAAGTGACTAGTTTACATAATGTGTGGTTAGAAAAATAAAGCATATTACAAATACGTATAATAAAACCTCCCATAATGACACAGCTGTGGTTTTAAGCAAGTCAGGAATGGTAATATCAGTGATTATGTAGATATTTTACAATTCAGTATTTTTAATGGATTTATGAACACATCCACCTAAAAATCCTAAAAACCTCCCAAAAATTCTGCTGGGCTTCCTAAATTTCATATATTTTTTGCCACCCCTAGTTAAACAAACTTTTTATTATTACGGTTTCATGACTAAAATGTAATGGATTGAACTAAACTGAATTATAATTGCAATCAATACTCAAATCCCAATTAGCATGGTGATTTACAGAGTCCCAGAACGTCCAGTTATCTAGTAAAAAGAGAACATTTTAAACACTAGAAAACTGGCAGGAACAAATGAACAATATAAGGAGTTAAATTACAACTTATAGGATACCTATGTATCTTCAGATATCGTGGTCTCCAGTGCAAGGTACAGGGAGGTCAGGTAACGATTTTGAGACTTGAGAGGAGGTGGAGAAATGTTTTCTACAGTTAAGATCACTCTTATTAACAAGATATAGATTCTCTGTGTCCTTTGAAGCAACGGGTCTCAGTGTTTTTGACCTGCGGACCAACTGCTTACCTTCCAGTGCAATGGGGAGCACCACCAAGATCCACAACACATTAACAAGGTGATACTGCATATGCCACACTATATTTACATCTAGATTTGCACTAATTTGCATAGTGTTCATTATCAATATATCCATAACTATGAATAATGTTAGTGGTAAGTTTAATGTGTTCATCCCTGAGGAACTTCTGTGTCTCTTTTTGATCTTTTCAACTAAACTCATGCATGAAGCCTAGACATTTTTAATTCTTATATGCATTTATTCTTTACTGGAAAGTTCAAGTTCCTTTTCTCAGATAATCAACTCTGCTACTTTCTCTGGAGTATGTGTCTTTGGTATCCATCACATATATAGTTGTGAGCATGCGAGCTGTTGCAACACTTACGGGCTCGCGAAGCAAGGGCTGCAGTTGCTGGCAAGGAGCGCCAAAGGCACTCCTTGCCAGCAACAGCGACCCTTGCAAAATTTATGTTGTTACGCAAGGAAAATACGAGACACGTTACGACCCATTACGACCTTGCAAAAATCGTCCGCAACACGCGCACATGAAAACATGAAAAATACAACAAATACACACAACAAATACATAAAAAGCTTACTTACAGGAAGAGGGAGCATCCAGGACCTCGAAAACTAAAGTTACATCTCACTTTAACTCAAATTAAAAGAGTTTAGACACTACAAAATTCTCTAAGCAAGAGAAAAAATGGCAGCCGAAAAAAACAAAAACGAGGCTATAGCAGTCTAAACACGCAAAACACCACCAAACACCTCCGTATTTGCTGAAAAACACCTACGAGATTAGAAAACAAGGACGCAACCTGCGCAACCCCAAAAACATTACAAACACAATAAATACAAACAACAAACACATAAAAAGGTTACTCACAGCAAGGGGGGGCACCGAGGACCTCTGCAAGTGAAGTTACACCTCCATTTAAGCTCAAATTTCGGAGTTTAGAGATCCGAAAATCACCTAAGAGAAAAAATGGCCGCCGAACAAAACGAAAACGAGGCTAAAGGTCCCTAAACACGCAAAACACCACCAAACGGCTACGGATATTCCGAAAAAGTTGCACTACATAGAAAACGAATGACGCTACATCAGCCACATTATATACACCAAACACCCTTAGCTCACTTACAATTTCATTGACGTAATTTTTTGATGGGCAATTCGCTAGTAGATGTAATAATGCCTTGGTTTACAATGTGAGTTGTAGAGACCAAATTCTCACTGTGCAGATAGAAGTTTCCTACCTGCGTTCAAAGCCTCCTCCAGTATATCTATATACTGTGATTTTTTATATTTATATATATATATATATATAGATATATATATATATATATATATATATATAATCACACACACGAGAAACAGAGAAACATGATAATTAGATCTGATGAAAAAAGAATAGCAAATTTACAAAAAGCATTTTGACTGAAAATGTACAATATCAGCATAATGTAAAAAGTACAAAAAAATATGTGGATTGTAGGCATAAATGAATAACAAACGGAGACATTCATTTGTCTGGTGTATGCAAAATCTCATTCAAGTACATTTTTGATCACAATGTCCTTAGTATGAACAAAAACACACTTTGCTCTGTCTGAACTTACTGTTTGCTAGTTCTGGAAATAACTGTAGTTATAGGAAGATATATTGTTATAATTGCCAAATAGGAATGATTTGGAGAAGTTATACAGTATAAGGAAATAATAATGGTATTAAAGGAACACTTTGGTCATCTTTTTATTTGATGTTCAAGAACTACATTTGAATAAGTAATAGCAAGTATGTTTTCTAGTACTTCACACTAATATGGAAGTATCAATTAAAAATTGAAAAAACTTTTTGGCAACTATAAGACTAGATGTAATCTTTGAAAAAGTCCCTCATGGTTGACGCGATGGCCGTCGGGCATGTTAGGGAGTGCAGTTTTAGTTGCCCGAATGCATTATCTATGAGGACCCCAGTAAGGACCATTACAGAATTAGTCTATGACTATCCATTGGGTTACAGCCTATATGTGCTTTCTATAGGTAACAATAGTACTATATTTGGAGATCTAGTTTTATACTCCAGCAGTATTCAGCTGCATTGGTGTTAATGATTTCAGCTTATTGTAGACGTAATATTTATATATAGTAGCTGCTTTATACATACCATCTATTTTTATATGATTTTGGTTTTAATTAAGCACTCAATTCTTATTGGTACATGAGTTGGAGCACCCGTGTGCTTTATATATCTTACAAGTAGGGCATACCAGTCAGAATATGGGGTAACAACTTTGGTTGTACCTTCCAGATAGGAGGCATCCCCACAGAGTTCCATCCTTTTCTTCTTTATTGTGGTTATTTGTGATCATTATTTCCATTTCACAAATTACTCTCCTTGTTGGCTAAGCTGGATTTTGCCCTTATTTTTCTTTAAATGTGTGTCTTATCTTAACTGCAGTGTTGAGTGCAATAAAGTTTTTCAATTTTAAAATAGGCAAAATGTATAGAATATAAAAACTAAAAACAATGCAGCCTCTAATTTATTACCTTTTATATGCAATTTTGCTGTTGGGGAATCTGTGATTTTGTTTTCTATTGATCAACTTCCCAAAGTGGGAGGAGAATCTGAACGCAGAGAAAGTTCCTATCTGCTCAGTGGGAATGTGGAAGCTCTTATTCTCAATGTTTTTAACAGGACTAATGAAAAGCCAAGTAGTTTACAAGGACACACCCTCCCGAGGAGGTAAAAAATAGTATGAGGTTGTAAAGGGAAATGGAACCCAAAAGAAAAGAATAATGTTTGCATAGAAAGGTGGTATTTTTTTTTTGCTTTCTAAACCCATCAAGTTTAATTGTCAAAAGAACACAGATAATAAAGTGACCGCGGCAGTCCATTCGCAGCACGTTCTGGCTGTATACAGTGTAATCTGTACAATTGTGAAGGGATGTGGACATTTTTTTTTTTTTTAATAATACATGCAATTAATAAGTGGCCCATTGTCTTGGGTTCTACTGGACCCTACCCTCGCTTTCATTACTAATATACAATGAAATACAAAATATTGTCAGTTTCACCTAAAAAAAATCTCCAAAATCTGTCACTGACACAAGACACAACTAAAATTCTAATTCACTCTCTCATTATCCCTGGCCTTGCTCATAGCTGGCCTCCCCATCACCCGTCTGTCCTCACTCCAATCCATATTAAATGCATCTGCTAGGCTCGTATACCAAACTCAATGCTCAGTGTCCTAACATATGAAGCCCTCAACAATAATACACCCTCATTCATTAGTGATCTCCCAGTCGCCCTCTTCTTCTCCTCATCCCTTATCACCTCCTCTCACTCCCGCCTTCGGGACTTTACTCGTGCTGCCCCTATTCTTTGGAGCTCCTTGCCTCATTCCACTAGACTATCCTCCTGCCTTAAAACCTTCAAACACTCACCTGTTTACCTCCTGCCTTGATATGTACAACGCATCTATCTCCGCTTTATCTCACTAGACTGTGAGTTCGCAATTTTTAAATCTTTTGGTTCTTTGGGGAAAGCTCTGAGTATGTTTGATTTTAAACTCAAAAACAGTGCCCTCTATTATTTTGCAATGTCATAAAAAAAAAAAAGATTTTTACTTAACCCCTGTATAGCGATATGGAATATGTTGGTGCGTTACAAATAAAGGATAATAATACAATAATGATTCTGCAGGTCCACATAACTGTACTGTGGTGAAACGTAAATGATAATTTGCAGTCTGTCTGGACGCTCTATGCATGTAGAGGTCTATTTAAATGTAAATTAAGATAATGACAGACAGGGAAATGTAAGAAAGAGAAAGAAGTGCAGAGGTCTTCAGGAGAACTGGGAGGTCTTCATAATCCATGTGTACAGTGCAGACAGCAGTGCCAGCCCCCCCCCCATACACACTGCTACATTATAATACCAGCGGTACAGTGCAGACAGCCGTGCCAGCCCCCCCATACACACTGCTACATTATAATACCAGCTGTACAGTGCAGACAGCAGTGCCAGGCTCCCCCCCCCCCCCCCATACACACTGCTACATTATAATACCAGCGGTACAGTGCAGACAGCAGTGCCAGCCCCCCCCCATACACACTGCTACATTATAATACCACCTGTACAGTGCAGACAGCAGTGCCAGCCCCCCCATACACACTGCTACATTATAATACCACCGGTACAGTGCAGACAGCAGTGCCAGCCCCCCCATACACACTGCTACATTATAATACCACCTGTACAGTGCAGACAGCAGTGCCAGCCCCCCCCCATACACACTGCTACATTATAATACCACCTGTACAGTGCAGACAGCAGTGCCAGCCCCCCCATACACACTGCTACATTATAATACCACCGGTACAGTGCAGACAGCAGTGCCAGCCCCCCCCCCATACACACTGCTACATTATAATACCAGCGGTACAGTGCAGACAGCCGTGCCAGCCCCCCCATACACACTGCTACATTATAATACCAGCTGTACAGTGCAGACAGCAGTGCCAGGCTCCCCCCCCCCCCCCATACACACTGCTACATTATAATACCAGCGGTACAGTGCAGACAGCAGTGCCAGCCCCCCCCCATACACACTGCTACATTATAATACCACCTGTACAGTGCAGACAGCAGTGCCAGCCCCCCCATACACACTGCTACATTATAATACCACCGGTACAGTGCAGACAGCCGTGCCAGCCCCCCCATACACACTGCTACATTATAATACCACCTGTACAGTGCAGACAGCAGTGCCAGCCCCCCCCCATACACACTGCTACATTATAATACCACCTGTACAGTGCAGACAGCAGTGCCAGCCCCCCCATACACACTGCTACATTATAATACCACCGGTACAGTGCAGACAGCAGTGCCAGGCTCCCCCCCCCCCATACACACTGCTACATTATAATACCACCTGTACAGTGCAGACAGCAGTGCCAGCCCCCCCATACACACTGCTACATTATAATACCACCGGTACAGTGCAGACAGCAGTGCCAGCCCCCCCCCATACACACTGCTACATTATAATACCACCTGTACAGTGCAGACAGCAGTGCCAGCCCCCCCATACACACTGCTACATTATAATACCACCGGTACAGTGCAGACAGCAGTGCCAGGCCCCCCCCCCCATACACACTGCTACATTATAATACCACCTGTACAGTGCAGACAGCAGTGCCAGCCCCCCCCCCCATACACACTGCTACATTATAATACCACCGGTACAGTGCAGACAGCAGTGCCAGCCCCCCCCCCCCATACACACTGCTACATTATAATACCACCGGTACAGTGCAGACAGCAGTGCCAGCCCCCCCCCATACACACTGCTACATTATAATACCACCTGTACAGTGCAGACAGCAGTGCCAGCCCCCCCCCCATACACACTGCTACATTATAATACCACCTGTACAGTGCAGACAGCAGTGCCAGGCTCCCCCCCCCCATACACACTGCTACATTATAATACCACCTGTACAGTGCAGACAGCAGTGCCAGCCCCTCCCCCCCATACACACTGCTACATTATAATACCACCTGTACAGTGCAGACAGCAGTGCCAGCCCCCCCATACACACTGCTACATTATAATACCACCGGTACAGTGCAGACAGCAGTGCCAGGCTCCCCCCCCCCCCATACACACTGCTACATTATAATACCACCTATACAGTGCAGACAGCAGTGCCAGCCCCCCCATACACACTGCTACATTATAATACCACCTGTACAGTGCAGACAGCAGTGCCAGCCCCCCCATACACACTGCTACATTATAATACCACCTGTACAGTGCAGACAGCAGTGCCAGCCCCCCCCCCCTACACACTGCTACATTATAATACCACCGGTACAGTGCAGACAGCAGTGCCAGGCTCCCCCCCCCATACACACTGCTACATTATAATACCACCTGTACAGTGCAGACAGCAGTGCCAGCCCCCCCATACACACTGCTACATTATAATACCACCGGTACAGTGCAGACAGCAGTGCCAGCCCCCCCATACACACTGCTACATTATAATACCACCGGTACAGTGCCGACAGCAGTGCCAGCCCCCCCATACACACTGCTACATTATAATACCACCGGTACAGTGCAGACAGCAGTGCCAGCCCCCCCATACACACTGCTACATTATAATACCACCGGTACAGTGCAGACAGCAGTGCCAGGCGGCCCCCACCTCATACACACTGCTACATTATAATACCAGCGGTACAGTTCCGATATCGCAGTGCTAGTACCCATTTATATACACACACAGAATACAAATAGCTAAGCTAAAAAAGCTTACATCGGAAAACTACACGGGGGACACAATCTCACTGATCAGGCAGTGAGGCCAGTGAACCGGACCTGACCATTGGTCCCACTACTGTGTCACTGCTTGTATTCTGTTACAACCCAGTGACTACAAACTGAAGGGTATGCGCCTGTATATGCAGTATGCTTTGTGTGTATCCTTGTACAGTCACAGTGTGTCTTTTTATAGCCTGCGTATGTGTCATTGTATATAGCCCCACAGTTTGCTGTTTTGTTACATAGAGCATCAATGTATGTGCTGCAAAATGTCTGTGTCATTATATATACAGCCCACGGTAAGCCTTATGCAGTCTGCAGTCGAAGAAAAACAAGAAGTAGAATTAGTCTGATTAATCTGTATGACAACAACCAACAGCATGTGTCATTGTGTATAGTAACCTTTATTTATTAAATGTGTGCATGTATATATTGTCAAACAACAATATATATATATATATATATATATATATATATATATATATATAAAATATATATACACACATATATATCTATATATACACACATACATGCAGGGGTGCAGGCTGTTTTATTATATTATTACTAGCGACTTGCCCGTCAAAAATGACGGCAATAAAAACTGAAGCCTGGCAATGCTGTTTGCCACACAATGTAAGCCTCTCCCCCTCTACTTTACTGGCCTTGTGATGAGCGCCTTTGGCGCTCATCACAGGCCTTGCAATGAGCCCCTTTGGCGCTCATCACAGGCCTTGCAATGAGCCCCTTTGGAGCTCATTGCGAGTCTCTCCCTGTCTACTTCCTCCGTCGTGTCTTATTTCCCCCCTCCTCTCCCTCCCTTGTGTCTCCTTCCACCTCGTCTACCTCCTTTGTATCTCCTGCCCCCCTGTGTTTTTACCTCCCTCTCCCTCCCGTGTCTCTAAACCCCTCCCCTGTGTCTCTTTCCCCCTTCTCCCTCCCATGCATCTCTTCCCCCCCCTGTGTCTCCCCCAACCCTCCCCTGTGTCTGTTCCCCCCTGGCCTGTGTCTCTTTCCCCCTCCCCCTGTGTCTGTTACGGCCTTCCTCGTGTCTCCATTTCCCTCCCTTGTGTATCTTCCCCCCTGCACTCTCTCCCCTGTGTCTCTTCCCCCTCCTCTCACTCCCCTGTGTCTCTTCCCCCTCCTCTTTCTGTGCCTCTTCCTCCCTGTCTCTTCCCCCTCACCCTCTGTGTCTCTCCCCACTCTGTGTCTTCCACCCTCTCCCTCTGTGCCTCTTCCCCCGCCTCTCTCTGTGTGTCTCGCCACTGTGTCTCTTCACCCCTTCCTCTGTCCCCCCCCCTCTGTGCCTCTTTCCCCCTCTCTCTGTACCTCTTCCCCCCCTTCCCTCTGTGTCTCTTCCTCCCTCACCCTCTGTATCTCTCCCCCCTGTGTCTCTTCCCCCCTCTCCCTCTGTGCCTGTTCCCCCCTGGCCTGTGTCTCATTCCCCCTTCCCCCTGTGTCTGTTACCCTCTCCCCCCCCCATTTCCCTCCCATGTGTATCTTCCCCCTGTTCTCCCTCCCGTGTGTCTTTTCCCCCTCCTCTACCTCCCCTGTGTCTCTTTCCCACCTATCCCTCTGTGTCTCTCCCCCCTCCCTCTGTGTCTCTTCCCCAATCTCCCTCTGTGCCTCTTCCCCAATCTCCCTCTGTGCCGTGCCTCTCCCCCCCTCTTCCTCTTCCCCACTCTCCCTCCCCTCTTCTACCCCCCCTCTTCCCCACTCTTTCATCTGCTCTCGCGCCGCGCGCAAACGCGGCTCGCGCCGCGCTCTGCGCATGCGCGGCTCGTGCCGCACTCTGCGCATGCGCGGCTCGTGCCGCGCTCTGCGCATGCGCGGCTCGTGCCGCGATCTGCGCATGCGCGGCTCGTGTCGCGCTCTGCGTAATCGCCTGCCCCCTCTCCCTCTGTGCCTCTTCCCCCCTCTCCCTCTGTGCCTGTTGCCCCCTGGCCTGTGTCTCTTTCCCCCTTCCCCCTGTGTCTGTTCCCCTCTCCCCCCCCCCATTTCCCTCCCATGTGTATCTTCCCCCTGTTCTCCCTCCCATGTGTATCTTCCCCCTGTTCTCCCTCCCGTGTGTATCTTCCCCCTGTTCTCCCTCCCGTGTGTCTTTTCCCCCTCCTCTACCTCCCCTGTGTCTCTTTCCCACCTATCCCTCTGTGTCTCTTCCCCACTCTCCCTCTGTGCCTCTTCCCCACTCTCCCTCTGTGCCTCTTCCCCACTCTCCCTCTGTGCCTCTTCCCCACTCTCCCTCTGTGCCTCTTCCCCACTCTCCCTCTGTGCCTCTTCCCCACTCTCCCTCTGTGCCTCTTCCCCACTCTCCCTCTGTGCCTCTTCCCCACACTCCCTCTGTGCCTCTTCCCCACTCTCCCTCTGTGCCTCTTCCCCACACTCCCTCTGTGCCTCTTCCCCAATCTCCCTCTGTGCCGTGCCTCTCCCCCCACTCTTCCCCACTCTCCCTCCCCTCTTCCCCACTCTCCCTCTGTGCCTCTACCCCCCCTCTTCCCCACTCTTTCATCTGCTCTCGCGCCGCGCGCAAGCGCGTCTCGCGCCGCGCTCTGCGTAATGCGCAGAGCGCGTCTCGCTCTGCGCATGTGCGGCTGGCTCTACGCGGCTCGCGCTCTGCGCAGCAGTTTATAATTGTCTAACTGCGATTCGTCTGAAGCGTGACGACGAATCGCAGTTAGACAATTATAATATGTGATATTTATATATATATATATATATATATATATATATATATATATATATATATATATGCAGGATATATAGAATAGCCTTGCAAACGGAGAGGAACGGGATCCCGCAACTGACTTGCCGACATTCAGCTGTCTGCGATTGAGTTGCGAGGCTCGAATTGAATGGAGCCCATGTATGTGGATATAGAGGTTATAGTGTGCACATACAGCAAGTACCTGCATATGCAGGTGTGGATGACTGAAATACACTGTACTCTGTGTCAGCGTGCAGGAGGTAAGCAGCAATAAGTTGCCGTATTAATCATCCTCAAGCTCCTGGGCTATGGGTTACGACCTCACTGCACCTCCTGAGGCCAGTTATTAATCGCCTGCCTGGATACAGCAGGGCAAATGATTAACTAGAGGAGAGAGATGATGGAAGCTCGCAGGGGGCAGCTGTCTTGATATTACCCCCGGGTGGATCCTCAGGCAGGGGCTAACGGAGCAGTTTGACCTATTTGACATTACACATCCTTCAATGCAATATACAGCTGTCCAGGCTAAGCAGCAGGCACCTGGTAACAGAGGAACCTATACAGTATTAAGGCCTATACACGCGCACAAGGATAATGAACATGCTGCATTGTATAGTGATACCGAGGATCTATGGACACTGCGCTGTATAATGCATATTGTACTGATGGCTGCAGATCTATACACTGGCAATACACACATTGCACTGTATTGTGATGATGGATATATATATATATATATATATATATATATATATATATATATATATATCCATCCATTAACTTTGTGTGTGTATATCCAGTATCTCACAAAACTGAGTACACCCCCCACATTGTTGTAAATATTTTGTGATATCTTTTCATGTGACAACACTGAAGAAATGACACTGCTACAATGTAAAGTAGTAAGTGTACAGCCTGTATAACAGTGTAAATTTGCTGTCCCCTCAAAATAACTCAACACACAGCCATTACTGTCTAAACCGTTGGCAACAAAAGTGAGTACACCTATGTGGAAATGTCCAAATTGGGCCCAAAGTGTCGATATTTTGTATGTATGACATCACGGAGTTGGTGGATGTTCGAGAGATGGCCTAGGCTAAAAGAAGATTGCCAAGACCCTGAAACTGAGCTGCAGCAGGGTGGGTAAGACCATACAGAGGTTTCACGGGACAGGTTCAACTCAGAACAAGCCTCACCATGGTAGACCAATGACGTTGAGTGCACGTGCTCAGCATAATATCCAGAGGTTGTCTTTGCAGCAATGCTGGCAGCACTCATACGTCTATTTCCCAGAGGTTGAAGGGGTGGGGGGTCAGCCTGTCAGTGCTCATACCATACGCCGCACACTGCATCAAAAGCCATCCCAGAAGGAAGCCTCTTCAAAAGATGAAGCACAAGAAAGCCTGCAAACAGTTTGCTGAAGACAAGCAGACAAGGACATGAATTACTGGAACCATGTCCTGTGGTCTGATGAGATCAGGATAAACTTATTTGGTTCAGATGGTGTCATGCAGGTGTGACAGCAACCAGGTGAGGAGTACAAAGACAAGTGTGTCTTGCCTACAATCAAGCATGGTGGTGGGAATGTCATGGTCTGGGCCTGCATGTATTTCAACATGTACTGTGACATACTGAAGCAGAGCATGATCCCCTCCCTTCGGAGACTCCACCACAGGGCAGTATTCTAACATGATAATGACCCCAAACACACCTCCAAGACGACCACTGCCTTGTTAAAGAAGCATAAGGTAAAGTTGATGGACTGGCCAAGCATGTCTCCAGACATAAACCCTATTGAGCATCTGTGGGGCATCCTCAACCTGAAGGTGGGGGAGCGCAAGGTCTCGAACATCCACCAACTCCATGATGTCATACATACAAAATATCGACACTTCGGACTCAATTTGGACATTTCCACTCAGGAGTGTACTCACTTTTGTTGCCAATGGTTTAGACATTAATGGCTGTGTGTTGAGTTATTTTGAGGGGACAGCAAATTTACACTGTTATACAGGCTGTACACTTAATACTTTAAATTGTAGCAGAGTGTTATTTCTTCAGTGTTGTCACATGAAAAGATATGATAACATATTTACAAAAATGTGAGGGGTGTACTCACTTTTGTCAGATATTGTATATATGTATTTAAAAAAAATGACAATGAACATATTGAGTCTATAGGGTGAATAAGTGTGTAAAGTTCTACATCAGAAATAATAGCGAATGTGAACTTCCATATTTACCATTATCAAGTCTAGTTTTTAAAAAAAATGATACAGTAAAGTTTTTTTTCCGGAAAAATTTTTCCATAATTGCATACCTATTGTACTCCATATAAATAAAGATAATAATAATAATAATGCAGTGCTTTGCTGCCTCTGCATGGTCTTTTATCTGTCTTTTCAAGTGTGAGGACGCCTTATGAATCAATGCCAACGTTATTGAGCGAGGGTCGCAGTTGCTGGCAAGGAGCACCTTCGGCTGAAGGCACTCCTTGCCAGCAACTGCGACCCTTGCAAAATTTACGTCGTAACGCAAACAAAATACGAGACACGTTACAACAAATTACGGCCTCGCAAAAATCGCCTGCAACCCGCGGACATAAAAAAATGAAAAACACAATAAATACACACAACAAATACATAAAAAGCTTACCTACAGCAAGAGGGAGCATCCAGCACCTCAAAAACTGAAGTTACAACTCAATTTAAGTCAAATTAAAAGAGTTTAGAAACTACAAAATCCTCTAAGCAAAATAAAAAATGGCTGCCGAAAAAAACGAAAACGAGGCTACAGCAGTCTAAAGACGCAAAACACCACAAAACACCTACGTATTTGCCGAAAAACACCTTTGAGATTAGAAAACAAGGACGCAACCCGCGCAACCCCAAAAACATTACAAACACAATAAATACAAACAACAAACACATAAAAAGCTTACCCACAGCAGAGGGGGGGACGGGGGGGGGGGGACCCAGGACCTCTGCAAGTGAAGTTACACCTCCATTTAAGCACAAATTTCGGAGTTTAGAGACCCGAAAATCCCCTAAGCGAGAGAAAAAATGGCCGCCGAACAAAAAGAAAACGAGGCTAAAGGTCCCTAAACACGCAAACCACCACCAAACAGCTACGGATATTCTGAAAAACTTGCACGACATAGAAAACAAATATTACGAAAATCTCACACAACATAGAAAACGAACGACGCTACATCAGCCACATTATATTCACCAAACACCCTTAGCTTACTTACAATTTCATTGCCGTCATTTTTTGACGGGCAATTCGCTAGTTATTCATAGTTGTTTGAAATGGGAACCAGTATACAAGTTAATTTTAAGAAGCTCGAATTTAAAATCCCATCCAAAGGCTTCCACTGAATTTCATTGACCGGTCAGAAGAAGAACCAAGATCTCCTGCAACCTTCTAGCTGTCACATTAGTGCAACCCTTTCTATTTTTTTATGCAAAAAAATATGGTAAAATATTAAAATGCATCTTAAATTAACTATATATACAGTATATATTTCACATGTGTCCCTATTTGATTTGAGTGTGTGATGATTCCCCTTCACATGTGCCTTAAGTATTTCCACTTGATACGGACAGTTATCCTCTTCTGGCCTAACGAGACATGGAATTCCCACTGGGCCAACATTTGCCCCATGAATTAGCACTTGTGAATCATTTCCCCGCCCCGTCTGCTCTGGGTAGACTTATTGAGAACATCCATGAGTGAGAGCACAAGCTGGTGGATGGGAGACCATTAATGTTAATGCAGCTGTCAATACCAAGGAGGCAGTTCCCCCCCTCAGTAGGAAATCAATATGTCCATATAAAGGGGATGGACTATAAAAGGGATTATCTGTTCGAGATAAGGACACTTTAACAAGCCAGAGAAAAGACCTGCAGTTTAAAACATCACAAAACACTAAAGAGGAGCTAGCTATATTGTGTGTAGTTCTGGCATTCGGTAAATGTCTGCCAATACGAGACAAAGAAGAATGGAATAATATCTTATTTGTAACATATATCCTTGGCTTAGAAATAAGACGCAAGTTACAAGAAGTATACTTCTGAATACACTATCGCATCATCCATTAAAGTGTAAGCTCTGCTGCACACACTCTGGTTCTCATTATCTAATTGACTTTAACTGGATGCACATATACAAGCTGTCTGCAGGGCTTTTCTTCCAATGTACAGTGGAACCTCAGACATTGCGTTTGACAAATTTAAGGGCTGATGGATATATTCACATTGTTTCATTGTGCAAAATGGTCCCAGTTATTGCAGAAATAAAAAGTACACATAACAATAAACATAAATGCACATAAGTGCACTCAACTTATAACTAATATAGACTTATTTTATGAATAAAATAACTGAACTGTGAAAAATGCAGCAAAAAAAGACTTAAGCAAGAAAAAAAAAAAAGAAAAAACGATACCACCCTCCCTCGCCGCCATTTGCAAAACAGTTTGCAGATAAACACAATCAATTCAGACTGAGTTAATTAAGCAAGCGAGAATACGTGGAGCATGCTCTGTAGGAGGAGCGGGGGGAGATATGGCTGCCATCTCATAACCCTGACACTATAAGGCAGGCACGTTCCACGTTATCTCACCTGCTTAATGAATTCAAACTGAGGTTGCTGTGTCTGCAAATCACATATAATAGTTGTCAAACTACGAAACGTTGTGACGCTTTACGAGCTTGGGAAGCGAGGGGCCGCATTTGCGGAAGGTGGGGGCTCCAACATCGGCTGCAATGAGCCGAATGCTCATTGTAGGCCACAAATGCGGACCATTTGCGGAGGTGGAGGCTCTGCGGCGCCTTACAATCTGTTACAAATAACCACAGAAGCGGGACTTTGAAAAAAAAAAAAAAAAACTATAACACGCAATGACTAAATATGGACTTACCCCCCAAAAAAATACGAGCCACGGGACTTAGCACGGCAGAACCGCCGAACCGCTACACAACCCCTTAATCACTGCCAAGAACATACGACTTTTACAATAACCCGTACGAGGTACAAAATACACTATTAGCAAGGACGCTAAATCATCCACACCCGCGTACCACATACACAATCGCCGCCATTTTACAACACTAACTTATATAATGTGGAAGTACACAGCTACCCTAACGGCTTTCCCTCGCGCACGCAGCCTATTTACACTACACACTGCACACATTGCTGACACTTAGACCTCAGCTCCACAGCAGTGCAAACCTACATTATATGCTGCAGGAACATCAAAACAGATTGTCAGCTCTTCAGCACATTCCTTGCTGCATATATTACTTAGAAATAGGTAAAGTATATTAATTTATGATTTCATTAATTATCATGAAAAAATACATATACAGAAAAACAAAACAAAAAAAACACACCACAGTATCGAAATAAACGACAAAGGCCTTCACTGCGGGCCTCACAAGGAGCGCCAATAGTGCTCATAGGACACAAAGTACACCGGAGGAGAGGCTTGCAATAAGCGCCAAAAGGAGATCAGCGCGGACCTTACGATGAGCGCAAAAGCGAGAGGCGCACAATGAGCACCGAAAGGATCTCAGACGACCAAAACACTTAATGTCTGTGGCAAATGTCATTACCTGCCTTACAATTTTATTTCCCCATAATTTTTGACGGGCAAGTTTGGTGTGGAGGTCTATACCACACTTTTTTCATCTCATTGTACTCTAATTTTTTGGAAATACTTAGGTTTCCAATTTTCTGCCAAATGGTAATTATAATTTCGGTGAGATTTTGAGAGCAAAAAAGTTTTTCCATTGTTAGTTACTCATGTCTGCAAATTATTGTGCAAGGGAACCAAAAAATAGATTTAATTTGAAAAATGCTAACAATGGAGGATTAACACTGGAGGGAGAGGGGGGAAAGAGACAAGGGAGGGAGATAAGGGAGAAAAAACCCTGAGGGAGAGGGGGCAAAGAGACATGGGAGAGAGTGGGGAGAGGCTTGCAATGAGCGCCAACGCCTTGCATTGTGTGGCAAACAGCATCGCTAGGCTTCAAACTTTTATTGCCGTCATTTTTGATGGGCCAGTCGCTAGTTATATTTAATCTTCATTAGAGTGGAAGCTCTGCAGTAAACAACCTGGACATGTGTCTACGTTTGAGTGTAACTTCTGCAGAACACAACCAGGATCTCTCTATACATTAATTTCTGCAGAACATTGCCATTTTTTACAAAATTAATCATGGTCCAAATGAATCAGTAAAAATATGGAAAACCATTTATTTTGTAAGGATTTCAATAAATATTGTAAAATTATGGCATTTAAAAACAGGTAAGAGGTGTACCTAATTACCCAGAGACAATAAGGCTATGATTAAACTGAAGACCTACATTCAGGGAGGATATATAGTATCTTTTTTTTTTTTTTTAAAGCAGTGGAGTTTTGGGAGAAGTTGGGTGGAGGTTTTGATTCAGGCCCAGGTCCACCTACTGACTACCAGTGCAGATTATAGTCTAAGATATTATTAGAGTGTAAGCCCTGCAGGCCACAAACTAGCACCCTCTGCTTGGTTTATGACCAACAAACGTGAGACCTAATGTCTCATTATTGTGCTGCACAGTGATTAACGAGAGATGTGCAGTAATTAAAGTTACGCAGCGTGCGTGACGCGCCCCCGCGCCCCCTTTCTGTCCCAGGAGGGCTTTTTAATTAAGGATTGAGAAAGGTTTATACGAGGAATATCTAATGAATGTCTAATCGGATCACAGCATTTCCAGGCCGAGAGGGGAAGGAAAAAAATGTCATGATCTTGCTGTATACAAGATTTTTACCTGTCTCCTACAAATACACTTAGACAATTAAAAAAACAGGTGTTTTATCTTGGTATACTTAAAGATACATTTTGCCTAAAAAAAAAAAAAATCAATAATTAGAATTTTAAGAAACTATCATTAAAGGGCCAATGTAATTAGTTTCAAAATATTCTACAAAGCAAAATTAGTGCAGCCTGTATCTTTTTAACATATGTATGCAATTATTTATTTCCTGCAGTCTTTATTTTGTATCCTCTTACTTAAATCTGTCTGTTAATTTGTCAGGGCGTGTGTCCTTGTTGACTAAAGAGCTTATTAATCGTCCGAAAGAAACCGCTGGCATTTGCACCTGCCACAATGTAATTGTGTTTATAGAAACCTGCGCATTCAGTGTCTCCTCCACCTCATAAAGTTGATAAAAATGGTGGATCTGACTGCAGAAAAATCTAAAGCATAAAAATTACAGTTTTGCCTGTTTTCAAGTGTAATTCTTCAAGAGTATATTTTAAATGTATAACTTCAGTTGTCATTTAAGGTATTTTCTATTTTGATGAATAATTGAAAATTTAGGAAACCAGCACAAAATATTTAAAGTAAAGATTTTCCCCCTTGTCTTTTTATAAATATATTTTTATTGGAAGAATATAATATTATACAAACAAATTACTTGTATAAAATTAAAAACATACATTATACAAGCAAAATGATATAAGGTTTGATATATCCATCACTTTATTAAGCAAAACAACCGAAGGTTTGGTAAGAGAGGTGTTTACTTTTCTGCAGGAGCAGGGCTTGCAGTTGTCATTGTGAGCAGGTGCTATAGGAAAGGAGCAATTATCAAATACTAAAAAGTCCAATAATATTGCAAACCTCCCACTAGTGATAAGAAATACATCCACACATTGTATCATCTCACACACATACATTAAGATCTGATACATTGTAGGTTTCTGATATAAAACACACATATCTACAGACTGTATCAGACCACAATCTTCATATACATACAAATGTGTATACATTGCATCAGATCCCACTCCTTACACAAATACACACTGAACCAAATCAGGCTACACACACAGCACATGCACACACTATCTGCATAAGATCCCACTCCTTGTGCTATACACATTGTATCAGATCCCACTCCTTACACACACATGCACATACTGTATGTATCAGATCCCACTCCTTACACCAGTGCTTTCTCTGGCACCTTCTTCCCGCTTATGCTAAACCTCCTCCAGGGCAGTGGATCTCACTTTTCTGAAGAGTTAAAGCAGAAGACTGAATGGTCTTTGCCATGTTGCTACAGGAAACACATTTGTCTTAACCTGTTCAATTCCATTATAGAGACAGACTCAGACAATGATCGACTATGCAGGGTGACCCTTGGAGTGTATTGTTTTGGCCTTTGCCTTTTATCATGGGATTTGGGATAACTGGCGGAATTCTAATAAACTCTAATAAGGCTATTCCTCTAGTCAGTCATACAGGATAGTAAGTGCAAAGTGACACACAGAGACAAATTCACTAATGTTCAGAAAAGCTCAGAAGACACCACACTGCTTGCAGACTTACTGAATCGGGCCCACAATGCATTAGTGCTTTAATACTGTATGGGCAGTGTCACCTGTTAGGGCAATATGATCTACAAATCTTTGGGCTTATGTACAGAATGTTGTATTTTGTCTGGTTTTCACCACTCCCTGTTAGATAAAAAAAAACATACACCATAGACTCTAGCTATCAGTAAAGGGATGAGGGGGAGGAGGGAAGTGGGAGAGGTCAGAAGGTTTTGTAAATCAGATATTATTAAACCTACCCCTTTCCCTGCACATGCTCAGAAACCGGAATCCTGAACCAATAAAGTCATGCTCCTCCAAAAATATAAACACCCCTGTCATCTTAATGTCACCAAACTTTCATAATAACATAAGTCCTTCAAGGGTCCATCTAGTTTTATGACATTTCTTCTGCTCTTAACCAAACTCAGCGTTTTCAGATATATAGATTTTTTTTAATTGTACATTGGATCTTTAACTTGACCTTGGTTTACTAAAAGGAAGATGGACACCTCAAAATGATTTTGCTTTATTTTGAAACCGGGTTTTGAACCTGCATCATCACCACTCTTTTGGGCACTGGTTTTGGAATAAATTATCCCTGACCTGATCCACTGTCCTAAAGACAAAGATGGCAATGAGCCACTGACTTGCCAGTAAGTTGCAGAATAGGGTGGATTATTTTTGCAATTTTTGTGCCAAAATATGTTTTTTCTTTAGAGGGGTAGATGATAGTCAAAGTTCAAAATTATCTGGCTCCAAATTATGTACACTCACTTTATAATGTCATCCTCACTTTAATTAGGCATCTAGAAATAATAAAGTAATAATGTAACATTGCAGAGATATATCACACTCTCAGTGGCTCCTAAATGTGAAAACATGAGCCACAAGGTAAATCATTTATATGATACATGTGCATTTCCATAAAAGATAAGTATGTCTCAGATGGTCTCTGTGATGTCTACACTATTACTAGATTGTATCGCCATCCCTAAATGCCTTTGCCGCTGCCAACATTAATCTCAGTACATTTATTTTACCTCTTCGCCTTGTTCATTATCCTAGCTGATTGTGCAGAGATACATTTATTTATTATATTATTTTCTACTTGATTTCAAGTTGGTTGCCAGAAAGTCATTACCATCTGTTTATCAGATATTCAAATACGTCCTTAAGAAGAGCGTCATCATGAAGTAACAAGGTGGGACTCACTAATAGGGAACGGTTATGATACAACATCCCCTTCTGGATCGCTACCTTGTCATGGGGAAGGGGCTTGTATACTTCAATGAAGCTGTGAGCTATACCATGTAGGGTCACCCAAGATGGGCAGGTCATAGCAGGGAGGTTAGATAAGTTGCAGTCCACTGGAGAAGGATATGGCAACCCACTCCAGTATATTTACTATGAAAACCTTATGCATAAGCACAATCAGACAAAACATGTGCCTGGCATGTTGGGGTTCATAGTGTCACGGAGAGTCAGACATGACTGAACGACCAAACAAATAACATACTATGACATAAGAGCAACTTGTTAAGCGCTTACTATTTAAAGGATCACTGTAAAATGAAAAAAAAAAAATATATATGTTTGAAAGCTTTGAGTGAGATTATGTAGAGAAAAGCCATAAAGTAATTGGTGTGAGAGGTATGTTTATATTTCTGAAGAGACTACTTGCATTTATTGATGCAAGCTTTCTGCTTCTGGCCATGTGTGGGGGCGGTGGTGGGGAGGGGGACAGGTGTCAAATTCAATGAGATTCAAAAATCTAACAAACCCTCCTTACCTCTCCATCTTTAATCATCCTCCTAACTATACTGATAGATACAAATTGTTCCTTTTCTATGTCCCTTTAGCTCAATTGTAACAAACAAATTATCATGTAATATCAAAAAATTCCCCTTCTGGATCACGACCTTGTTGTGGTGAAGGGGCTGGTGTACCTCAGTGAAGCTGTGAGCTATATCAGGTACCGTCTCCCAAGATGGGCAGGTTATAGCAGAGAAATCAGACAAATTGTGGTGTGCTGCAGTCCATAGGGTCACAGATAGCTGGACACAACTGTACCACTAAACAATTATACAATTAGGCGACAACATATATTGGAAGATTATGCATATGTGAATTCATAGACATGAATTATTCCTAAATCTTTAAAAATATGTATATAATAATTCGGGTAAATAAGCCTAATTAGCATAACCATGTCATTAAAATCATGCCCAGCTTGACTACAGGAAAATTACATTGACAGCATAATTAGAAATGTTTTTTTGGGATACTAAGCTGTTTGTTTTTGCATTGTGCATAAATATTACTCTGTAATAGCCGGGCGAGGGTGTCTATTTGCTGATATCTTTGTATTCTGTTATGTAAATCCCGATTAGAGAGCAGGGTGACCGCTCCCAGAGACATCACAATTAACCTTCACCTCACAACCACACCAGCTTCTGCTACCCAAATTAAATTTTAAGCTGTCTCATAAATCTTCTGTTAAACTCCTCCTTTTCTCGCTCACGTCTTACTGTCAGCAGCTCATACAGTGTGGGAGAGATGAGTGGAGGATGAGTGGGACCAGCCAAGAATAGAGCAACATTACATAGCACAGAGCGGTATTATAGGAGAAAATGCCCACAAAGAAAGAGATTTGGCCTTCCAACTGTCTTATAATAGGCAAAACTGCCCTTCTGGTGTACAAGACTGCGTGTCTTAGCAAGAAGTCTTATTTATTTAAGGCAGTCGGACCCATGTATGAAACAGTCTCAACTGAATCAAGAGGTCTCCTATTAAGGCTTTTTGCCTGAACCTGTTCCAATAAGTGAGGCTGCATTATAATGAGTTGGGTTATAGTGCTTTCATATTCTTAAGAGTTAGGCTATAATTATCAAGATATATTTCATCAAAGGGATAGTAAGTGAGGCTGTATCTTTAGGACACGGGATGATTAATCTACATGATATTTAGGAACCAGACAAAGCTTTTTTAGAAGCCAGAGAAGGCATTGTACATAGAAATAGATGTATAACAACTAAAAACTTTGGAACGAACAGTAACATTTATTCGTATTGAGGATATGTTCTTGAGAGTGGAGCAGTATACTCAGGGCCTCATTCCATTGCGATTTGACCAATTGAATAGGGCTCTATATAAGCACATAGCATATTTTTTTACTAAAGTTTTTAGTTAGTGAACTTCTATCCAAAAGCAAGGTCTTCACTAACTAAACACTTCTGTAAAAAATATATGCTGTGTGCT
The DNA here is from genome assembly GCA_027410445.1 of Discoglossus pictus. Lineage (NCBI taxonomy): Eukaryota > Metazoa > Chordata > Amphibia > Anura > Alytidae > Discoglossus > Discoglossus pictus. The sequence goes on from CM050175.1 coordinate 37,192,877, forward strand.
TATATAGAGCCCTATTCAATTGGCCAAATCACAATTGAATGAGGCCCTAAGTAAGGTCTCCTTTTGAATTAGATTTTACTGTAATGTCTGAGCCTGTCCTCTGACACGGATATCAGGTACCACAGACAGGCCAGGATTTAGAGATATCACTTAGTAGATACACATGAATGCAGATCCCCACAACCTGTGCTATTCCTAAATCCTGGCATATTTGGGATTTCCAAAGAGAGGTTTGCGAACCAACGTTTTAGCCCCATGTATGACAGTGAGAAGGTATTCTAATGTGTGCAGCCGTCTTCCAGATAAGACTGTTTGCTAATGGGTTAGACTTTCTTTCTTAAACAAGACTACATTTTCATGAATGACAGTGTATTCTGATGAGTATATCTGCACTATGTCCGGTAATTGCTTTAACTCTAGTCATACCATTGCAAGGCACTGCATAATTTTGATGAAGAGAGGATATTTGAGGAATTGCCCAATAAATAGGAGCATGTCTGTGTGGATTGGGAGCCTGACCTGGAATCATTTAGCAGTGTGTAGCAGTAAAAGCTGCGGCGTGTGTGTATATGGATATATATTACAGAGCGGGTGCCCAGAAAGACATTAAAATAAATGGTGATGGCTGTTTAGTCATGCCGAGATTTGACTTCTGCAGCGTTTCCTCCCTCTCTCCCCCAAGCTCAACCCGAATCCTTTGGAAAAGAGCCCAGGGTGGATGCGTTTAAAGCTGAATTTCCACTGAGTCGCCCAAAAATATAAAATAAATAAATACGTTTCCAGAAAAATGATCTGGAGCCCTGTCTGCAGACGGCAAGAAAGTGGAGCCTGCAATCCTCTGCAAATGTTTGATTTGTAGGTTTGGGCCAATAACACTTTTCTGTAAGGAATTTATCAGCTGACCCTCCTAAAAACAAATTTTCGGAGGCTCTTTTTATAAGCAACTGCCCCTGACATTTTTTATACTATATGGTTTGCTAGATAAATATTTGGGGTGACTGTTGTAACCCGCATTCCCACCCATAAACATAAAGATCGGGTGGTCTTCATACACAGGAGTTACATGTTAAGAAATTGACATCAACTTTATGTTGAAACTGATTAAATTCGGACTGGACTTTAAAAGAAGAATCACAATATGGTGCCCTAACAAAAGGGGCCAGCTGTTTTACTTCTGCATCGATCATTAATAAAATCAATATTTAATGATTTACAATAACACTATTCAATATTGTTGAGTAGTTGGTCTCCACCTTAACGTCATCAAGGGGGAAGGGGCTTGGCTGAGGGACAGATCTGCATTGATTTAAGAATAATCCTTTTAGACAAGACGTAAAACTATTATTCATAAGCTATCACCCACGGTAAAACATCCCTTTAAGACAGTGTCCAACCAATGGAGAGGATAAAACCTTGTGTCTGAAAATGTAGCACTGCCGGCAGCCCAACCTATTCACATTATAGTTGGCAGATAACAACAGCACAGCTCTGTCTGATCTCTGGAAATGTAATATTGAATATTGTTTGTTTTTAATCACTGAATATGGATCAATGTCTTATTACAACATTTAACTCCTGTTTCAGTGACCCCATAACTGCGATATCTCCCTCTGTGATCTCCAGATTGGGTATAAAGCACATGACCTTATCCAACCTTCAAATAGAGAAAATGAATTGCGGGACAACCCTGCAGTTCAGGTGATTTATTGTATTATTCCAGAGCATGCTGGAGATTCCTTGTAAGGAGAGATGATGTTTTGTGTTGCATATGGCTGTGACATTACAATAAAGTACAATAGTAGATTATCGGTGTCAGCGCCCCTTTAACACGTAACTGGTCACTGCCACGTAAACCTTGTCCCTGGACTATCCCTAACGTTCAATAGAGATAGGAAACACATTCACATTCTATAGCATTTACAATGGTAATGAGATCAAAATGCCAACTGTTGAGTGTTATCTGCTCAGGGAAAGCCCCATCTTGTTCAGGCCCAATGCTTCCCACTCTTTTATGAATGCTACAAGAACCATTTTTTGGTCTGTATTGAGCCACATTTGGCTTTAGCCAATGACAGCTAACTAATTTCACTCAAAGTGTCAGGGTGAAACCCTTCAGAGGATGGCAAGTGCAAAGAAACAAGTCCAAGAGCACCTAAATCCAAGGAGGTCAGCAACAATCCAGGTCGGAGCAAAGATCAGTCCGAAAGGGAATAGGAACTCAAGCAAACAGAGCAGGAGGACACAGGAGAAACCAGAACCACTCACAGTAACCTACAACAGGTATTGAGAGGAGGTGTAGCAGCAATAAATTGCCCTAGATGAGGTGTGATTGGCTGGAAGAAAGACCAGGGTTGAGTAACAACCAATCAGGAGAAACAGCAACAACAGCTAGGACAACTACTGACTGATCTCCCTCTATATCATGTAGTCTTAGTTACTGTGGCACAAGGTAGTACTACATGGCGTACTAAGCCATGAGATCGAAACCGAGAGTAAACCCCGACACTAAGAGTCTTATATGCGGCTCACAGTGCTTTAAACCTTTTTATTTGACCAAAAGCAAAATATTAATATTTGGGTAAGAAAGGAATGAATTGGTGAAATAGATATTGATAACAAGGAGAAATATTTAACAGTGCAATTTGAAATTATTTGCTAGTTTATAGAGTTAAACATGGATTGTATATTGCTCTCCCACTCCAGCAAACAGACAGATGCCCAAGGGCCACTGATTTAGTAAAACAACCAAAGGCCAAGTGTCTGGGAACACTAAAGCTCTAAACAAATATGTTATGACATTACATGTGAGCCATCTGAGTTTCTCAATTACTATAAAATTAGAAGTTGTTTAATCACGTAAGGAAAAATTATAAATAATGTCTGACCTGATACCAATTTTGAATAGTTACTCTTTAGTTAAAATTTGAAATCCAAGCCGCTGTCAACACGTTATATTTTTTTTAATATCATGTCAAAAGAGGAACAAATCCCCTAGTCATGTAAAATGGGCGCAGCTCTTGAATATTGCACCTTTAGTCTCTAAGTTGAGCAATGCAGTAACTTTAGTGAAAAAAATCCATCCACTGTTAAGCACAGTTTTTTTTTAAATTTGATTCTACATTAAGGCAATGTATTGGAGAAGTCGGTGTCTCAGAACATGTTTGGTGGATACGTGTAACAATTACGCTTGTTATGTTTGGGCACCTTACACCTCCCTACGCAAAGACATTTAGCACAAAAAAGCCGAATTGCTAATATATTTACATCTGTGCAATCAGCTATATCTTGGAAAAAGAAGAAAGTCCATCATGGGGAGAAAGTGTAAACCTAGTAAAATATATAGCTGAGAAAGGAAAACAAGTTAGTTATATGAAAGGTAATAAATATAAGATAGTCTGGGCACCATGGCTTAGATATAGGGGATAGATCTAAGGTTACTGAATCTACTGAGAATAGGGTCACCCTTGACACCTTAATTTGACATCCTAAAAGAGAAGTCAAAATTAAATAGCATCCCTAAATTTAAAAATTACCGGATATATTGAATTTTTTTCTCTTTTCTAATGTAGCGTTATGTTTTAAGTTGTATGTATGTATGTATGTTTGAATGAATGAATGAATATATATATATATATATATATTGTAAATAAAAATTACATCTGTGTTCACATTTGAACGTCTAAAGCAAATTAAAAAAAAACTATATAACGTTTTAAGATGTGTGCACTTCATTAAATGGCCTTTAAGTCTTCATGTCTCGTGTATGTTTGTCTATTATTGGTAATAGTTTATTAAAGCATACAGGGGCTAAACTTAATAATGATGGTATGACAGCAGGATGCAGCCCCCCGAGGCATGAGCTGATTGGAAGGAAAACGATATAAATCTAAACAAGACAGAGATATAGTAGATGGAGAGTCGAATGAAACCAAAGATCTGCTAGGAGTAAGAAGTGACATCTGCGCTGGTTACTAGTTAGGCTATGTGAAGTATTATTATAAACAACCTTTATTTATAAAGTGTCAGCATTTTCCACAGCGCTAAAATACTCACAACAGTATAATAATAAATGTTCATAGAAAAGGAGGACAGGTCCCTGCTCCTCACAGTATTTAATAATAGTCATATAAGAACAAGTACCACACTTGAGGACATTTTGACATCCCCACTTGAAGCAATAGCAACAAATAATGAGGCACAAATACATCTGATCAAGGATATTAAGACAACATACTATAAATAAACTAGGCAATAATAACCTTCACGTAATAATTAATAATAAGAAAAACAAACATATTGTAAAGGCCTTCTGGTGAAAGTACGTACATCATTAGAGAGCCTGGTAAACTGGTATTGTCCCCACTGTAATGTGCTCCAGAATTTTTGGGAATTGGCATAGAAATCAGTACTGTTCCCATCATGCACAAATAATGTAAACATGCCAATTTCATACTTCTTTTTCACTCTACAGATACAGCGAGTTCTGGTTTCAAACTATAAGCTGCATCTAGCATAATGTAAGCCATTTAGCTCTAATATATATAGTTATTAATTATTACAATTTGTTGATTTCACTCTGCCTGTCTCAAGTGCCCTCTAAAAGTTCTGCTGATCATCTTACCCATATTTTCCGTTATGGGTTTTGGGACACTGGCCTTTTACGAATTTTATGGTAGGGCATCACCGGACTGCGCCAACAGGGAGCTTTGCCATAGAATTGTAGTGCCTAATCACGAGGGAGCTAGTGGAACTGCCTCTAAAGGGGGAGCCACCGCATACAAACAACTGGCGGACTTAAGTCGAGGAACTCATTAATTTACTTGTGGCCAACCACAACAAGGGTTTAGAGGAAACCACAAGAATACATCAAAGGGACACAAGAGAATCCCCAATTAACCCCACTTGACTCCTGTAACCACATGAATGGGATCCTCAGAATTGTTCACTTAATATATTACCCACAGTTATCTTGCAGGACTTCCCCAATATAGAAATTGGTTGCCATATAGGGGAATACTCACTTAATGCGGGTGGTGTATGGAAGATTGCACCCCATATTTCCTAAGCCCAGGTACTGATCCCAACACTGAGGACATAAGGTAGGTTGCACCCCTAATTTCCTGAGCCAGGTACTGATCCCAACATGGGGACAAAAAGGTAGGTTGCACCCCTTATTTTATGAGCCCAGGTACTGATCCCAACACTGGGGACATAAGGTAGGTTGCACCCCTTATTTCCTGAGCCAGGTACTGATCCCAACATGGGGACATAAAATTAGGGGTGGAACCTACCTTATGAGCCCAGGTACTGATCCCAACACTGGGGACATAAGGTAGGTTGCACCCCTTATTTCCTGAGCCAGATACTGATCCCAACATGGGGACATAAGGTTGGTTGCACCCCTTATTTTATGAGCACAGGTACTGATCCCAACACTGGGGACATAAGGTAGGTTGCACCCCTTATTTCCTGAAGCCAGATACTGATCCCAACATGGGGACATAAGGTTGGTTGCACCCCTTATTTTATGAGCACAGGTACTGATCCCAACACTGGGGACATAAGGTAGGTTGCACCCCTTATTTCCTGAGCCCAGGTACTGATCCTAACACTGGGAACAATAAAGTGGGAAATTAATGTAAGGACCTGCAGGGCTTCAAAGCGGATGTAGGCAAGACAGTTCTGGACCCTGGTGCTCAGCCCAGTAGGAAGTTCAAGCTTACGTGACCAGGCCTGACTGCCACTAGCACTGGTAGCCATGTATGCCAAGAGGGGCTAGACTTGCAGTCCCATCTCATGCCAATAGGTTCGGGATTCCTAAGCAAATAGCTTTGGGGTTCCCAAGACAATAGGGTTGGGATTCCGGTGGTTGCCAGCTAAAAAACGCTTTGCTGTTCTTTTTATCCTTATTAAGTTCTACAAGATTCTTATGCAGGTTGGTCAAGGTGCTCTGGAACAAGGGCCTAACAGGCAGAGTTTATTATTATATAGCAATCCTGGGCAACCTAATTCTACCAGGGACTACAACAGACCCGGTTGTCATTATCTCACTGTTCAAGCATATGTGGATCATGGGGTGTCAGCTCTGAGCATAAAAGCATTTTAGAGAAAAACAATTCAACACACACTGCTAGTGTCTAAAGGGAGACGTCTTTGTTGTTCTTCCTATCTAGTGAACAAGGGCATTTAGTACAGAACAGAGAAGATATAATTTTCTAAACTACAACTGCCTGCTTTGGAACATGGAAGGGGCGCAGTGTCAAATACTACAAAGTGAACTCCTTCATCAATGAGAGCATGAATTCCCATACACCTAATCCCAAAGATGAATAGAAAATAAGTCTGCAGTGCAGCCTCCTTCAGGCAACACTGAAGTGAGAGAACATGGCAGCTCTTAGATACAAGCGAAGTCTCCTAAAATTACGATTTTCTTTAAAAATGTTTTTACGCTTATGCTCACATAGCTGCAATGCTGTTTGTTTAATGTTAACAAATGTAAATGTCATTAGCAAAAATGGTCTTAGGAAATACTAACTCTTTTATCAAGACATTGCCATTAACACGCTTGACTCACCCTACTAAAACATTGCTTTGGTATGACTCCTAGTGTGTAAAACATGCTCTTTTAAATGTGCAATATAAATCTTTGCATTCCATGTCTCTGTAAGTTATTTCTGCCCTTAGCAAACACTCATTCTAGCAGGGAAAGATTACTGTAATTAATATACTTTGGGTTTAGAAAAGACTGAGCTCTTTTAAAAAGGCAGTTTCACCTCAATCAATCAAAACCATGTTTAAGATATTAAAAAAGGATTGAATATCAATAAAGTAATGGCCTGCTGGTTCCCATTGCATGCTGCCACGCTCAATGTTCTTCATATCAGAGATTCCAGTCATCCCATGCTATGTTACTCTTGTAAACAGAGAATTTGAAGGCAAAAACAAACCAACAGGCCTAGCAAGTATCCCACTGATATACCTAAGACGCTATGGTGTAAAAAAAGGGTATGATGAAAAAGAAAGTTTGAATCATTTTCAAAGAGCATAAATTGGCAGCAATAATATCATAGAGCTATTTTTTGTATTAGAAATACTTTATGCCTATGCTGGGCACTGAAGATTTGCATGTTATTATGGTGAAGGTTGTATGTAAGAGAGAGGAGTAGGTCACAAACTGCCTGCTTCTAAGCATGTATGGAGGAAGAGGATAGGAACTAAATATTAAATCTCTGTTTACTTTACCTCTCACTAGACCTCTCCCAAGAACATGCCCTAGGGCTACAAGAAGCTGCTGATAGAATATATATGTTAGATAAAATATATATGTCATGGTATAAGATACACAGTCGCACTTTGTTAGAAGTATCTGACTATAAACTGGGTTGTACAAAAACTTTTTTAAACCATTAAATATGCATCAATTTTAAATATTCAAACTATATATATATATATATATATATATATATATATATATATATATATATATATTAAAGTCAAGAAGCCTTTCCTTGTAAGTTTTAGTTAATGTATTGTTTGATCACATGTTTCAGCTTATTTTTAGGTTATGGGACATACAGTCTCCAGAATTGTACACAGTTTAAAGATTAAGAGACGGATTCAATTGCAAGCCCACATCTTACTGGATACAAGCCGTATGTCTGCGGGCGTGCTGCGGACTCCTGTTCCTCTCAGATTCTGGTGCTTTTCAATTCAACAAGCCCGCAAGTTACATGCCTAATGCCAAAACCGTAAACCAAGCACTCGTGCGTAGCAGTTCAGGGCGGGAACATGATCAATTAAGCAAGACCGTAACCTCCCATTTCGAAACAGCCAATAGAAAATGATTGAGTTTACATGTCAATGAATGGAGGTTACATGTCAATCAATTAGGTTCAGGGGTCCGATATGCGATGGGACTCTCAAACCCTCAAAATACCAAATAATAAAAATGAATGCCAATACTGTTCTAGTCCATGTGGGTGGCCTATGTATAATCTCATTGATTCCCGAGATCAAGATAACCCCGAAATGAAACCTAAAAATAAATGATTTTTAATTGCCGATTTGCGAGCTTGAGACTGCTGTGCAATTAATTTTAATGTATTTCATCGCTTTCCCCGTCATTTACAGTGCAGTAGTGATTTTACAGTGCTGCGGACATGGGTTAAACCCCCTTGCGGGTCCTCTCTAGCACTCGTAGGACTTTCCCCTACATTTGCTGTTTTCGGGTGTGAAAACATTTGCGCGCTTGGGGAATTGTAGCAATTGAATAGCGATTTTAGCAACTGTAACGCTTGTGGACGGGAAAGATCAAAGGCTTCGATGGGCTGTAAGTTCCGGATTTAAACAGTGAAAAGTTTTCAAGCATGTAACCCGTAAATCATTTGGAGCCGGCAAAAAGACGCCAATTGAATAGCAAATTAACTTACGGCCTCACTTACGGGCTCCAGTAACTTACGATTGCTTAATTGAAGCCCACAAATATGTTATAGCTCTATAAAGATTAAAGCTTGTATGCAATATATTAGATATTAAAGGACCCAGTACTGTTATTGTTGGTGTAAACAATGATGGCCCCCTAGAACAGAGTTGACCTCATTGCCTTCCTCCCATTTGGACACAGTCTCTGCACTTACATTTCTGGAGACTTTGCCAAGTACATTAGAGTTGGATTGCTATAAATTTCTAAGGCCAGGGGCTCAGTAACTCAAACAAACCTAGAGTGACTTGCCCAAGAAAACATCTCTCTTTCCTCCTGCCGAGAAGCCTTATTTACGGCTTTGTTTTTCTGTGTGTTGCCCTCTCTGGATCGGCTAGGTAGGTCCGGGGAGAGTTGCCCCTATAAAACATCAGCTCTGTACAAGTTGTTACTCTGCTCTCTCTTTTCTCTCTCTCTCGTTCTCGTGTCTCAGAATCAATATTAATTCATTATCTCCAACACTCGCCAGATATATTTATTTATACTCCTCTCCCCCCTCAAACACAAACACACCGCTTCACTCCCAATCCATTAAGGAGTTGGATTTATGTGTCCTGTGGATGGTTAACAAATAATACCTAAATATATACATATATAATACAAGATAGAAGGTCAGCGGGAGAACTGAATGTAGAATACTGAGAAACCGACACCGTAAATATAACAAAAAACTAATAATAATATAAAGAGAAATATATATGTATAGGTGCAAACACTTAAGAGGGTCATAAAAAGGCATATAATCCAAATATAAATCTAGGTGCACTTAGAGGGACGAGATGTCAGATGTTTGCTGATGTAAGGCACTTACTGTGTCAGATGTAACAGGTTTGTCAATAGTATTTTTAATTATCGTAAAAAATGCTTGAAACTTCCTGACTGAATGACAGATGAGGGTAAGGTTTTAGAAGGGTTTTGGCACAGAAGGGATCCATTTTATATCTTGTGTAATGCATCACAGCTCAAGTTCTTCTACTGATAAAGCAAATAAAAAGATACAGTATATGATGACAATATACAAGTAGCCTTCAAGAAAAAATCAACTGCATAATATCTCTCTCTCTCTCTATCATATATATATATATATATATATATATATATATATATATATATATATATATATATATACACATACATACAGTCAGGTCCATAAATATTGGGACATCGACACAATTCTAAACTTTTTGGCTCTATACACCACCACAATGGATTTGAAATGAAACGAACAAGATGTGCTTTAACTGCAGACTTTCAGCTTTAATTCGAGGGTATTTACATCCAAATCAGGTGAACGGTGTAGGAATTACAACAGTTTGTATATGTGCCTCCCACTTTTTAAGGGACCAAAAGTAATGGGACAATTGGCTGCTCAGCTGTTCCATGGCCAGGTGTGTGTTATTCCCTCGTTATCCCATTTACAAAGAGCAGATACAAGCTCCAGTGTTCATTTCAAGTGTGCTATTTGCATTTGTTTCTGTTAACTCTCAATATGAGATCCAAAGAGCTGTCACTATCAGTGAAGCAAGCCATCATTAAGCTGAAAAAACAAAACAAACCCATCAGAGAGATAGCAAAAACATTAGGTGTGGCCAAATCAACTGTTTGGAACATACTTAAAAAGAAAGAACGCACCGGTGAGCTCAGCAACACCAAAAGACCCGGAAGACCACGGAAAACAACTGTGGTGGATGACCGAAGAATTATTTCCCTGGTGAAGAAAACACCCTTCACAACAGTTGGCCAGATCAAGAACACTCTCCAGGAGGTAGGTGTATGTGTGTCAAAGTCAACAATCAAGAGAAGACTTCACCAGAGTAAATACAGAGGGTTCACCACAAGATGTAAACCATTGGTGAGCCTCAAAAACAGGAAGGCCAGATTAGAGTTTTCAAAACAACATCTAAAAAAGCCTTCACAGTTCTGGAACAACATCCTATGGACAGATGAGACTAAGATCAACTTGTACCAGAGTGATGTGAAGAGAAGAGTATGGAGACGGAAAAGAACTGCTCATGATCCAAAGCATACCACCTCATCAGTGAAGCATGGTGGTGGTAGTGTCATGGCGTGGGCATGTATGGCTGCCAATGGAACTGGTTCTCTTGTATTTATTGATGATGTGACTGCTGACAAAAGCAGCAGGATGAATTCTGAAGTGTTTCGGGCAATATTATCTGCTTATATTCAGCCAAATGCTTCAGAACTCATTGGACGGTGCTTCACAGTGCAGATGGACAATGACCCGAAGCTTACTGCAAAAGCAACCAAAGAGTTTAAGGGAAAGAAGTGGAATGTTATGCAATGGCGAAGTCAATCACCTGATCTGAATCCGACTGAGCATGCATTTCACTTGCTGAAGACAAAACTGAAGGGAAAATGCCCCAAGAACAAGCAGAACTGAAGACAGTTGCAATAGAGGTCTGGCAGAGCATCACCAGGGATGAAACCCAGCGTCTGGTGATGTCTATGCGTTCCAGACTTCAGGCTGTAAATGACTGCAAAGGATTTGCAACCAAGTATTAAAAAGTGAAAGTTTGTTTTATGACTGTTAATCTGTCCCATTACTTTTGGTCCCTTAAAAAGTGGGAGGCACATATACAAACTGTTGTAATTCCTACACCGTTCTCCTGATTTGGATGTAAATATCCTCAAATTTAAGCTGAAAGTCTGCAGTTAAAGCACATCTTGTTTGTTTCATTTCAAATCCATTGTGGTGGTGTATAGAGCCAAAAAGATTAGAATTATGTCGATGTCCCAATATTTATGGACCTGACAGTATATATATATATATATATATATATATATATATATATATATATATATATATAGTGATACTAATCCAGATGAATAATCAATACTGATTAATTATCTGGATTAATGGATACTCACGGCTACCTCACTCATATATATAGCAAAAGTATTCACCCCCCCTTGGCATTTTTCTTGTTTTTTTGCCTCACAACTTGGAATTAATATGGATTGTTTGAGGATTTGCATAATTTAATTTCAAGAACATGCCCACAACTTTGAAGATTAATTTTTTTTTATTGTGAAGCAAACAACAAATAGGACAAAATAACAGAAAAAGTAAATGTGCATAAATATTCACCCCCCTAAAGTCAATACTTTGTAGAGCCACCTTTTGCGGCAATCGCATCTCCAAGTTGCTTTGGATAAGTGTCTATGAGCTTTCCATATCTTACCACTGGGAGTTTTGCCTATTCCTCCTTGCAAAACTGTTCCAGCTCCTTCAAGTTGGATGGTTTGCTCTTGTGAACAGCAATCTTTAAGTCTGACCACAGATTTTCTAGAGGAAAGAGGTCTGGCCTTTGACTAGGCCATTCCAACACATTTATATGTTTCCCCTTAAACCACTCAAGTGTTGCTTTAGCAGAGTGTTTGGGGTCATTGTCCTGCTGGAAAGTGAACCTCCGTCCTAGCCTCAAATCACGCACAGAGTGGTACAGGTTTGGCTCAAGAATATCCCTGTATTTAGCACCATCCATCTTTCCCTCAACACTGACCAGTTTCCCGGTCCCGGCTGCTGAAAAACATCCCACAGCATGATGCTGCCACCACCATGTTTATCTGTGGGGATGGTGTTCTTTGGGTGATGTGATGTGTTTGGTTTGCACCAGACATTGCGTTTTCTTTGATGGCCGAAAAGTTCAATTTTAGTCTCATCAGACCAGAGCACCTTCCTCCATACATTTTGGGTGTTTCCCACATGCCTTTTCACAAACTCAAAACGTGTCATTGTGTTTTTTGCTGAAAGTAATGGCTTTCTTCTGGCCACTCTGCCATAAAGCCCAACTCTATGGAGCGTACGGCTTATTGTCGTCCTATGTACAGATACTCCAGTCTCTGCTGTGGCACTCAGCAGCTCCTCCAGGGTTACCTTAGGTCTCTGTGCTGCCTCCTTGCCCGGTCCGTGAGTTTTGGTGGGCGGCTGTCTCTTGGCAGGTTTGGAGACTTCCTTGGTCTTCACGGCAGTGTCTGGTTAGTGGTGCCTCTTGCTTAGGTGTTGCAGTCTCTGGGGCCTTTCAAAAAAGGTGTGTATACAGTATGTAATGACAGATCATGTGACACTTAGATTGCACACAGGTGGACATCATTTCACTAATTATGTGACTTCTGAAGGTAATTGGTTGCACCAGAGCTTTTTATGGGCTTCATAACAAAGGGGGTGAATACATACGCACATGCCAATTTTCTGTTTTCTATTTCTAAAAAATAGTTTTATGTATATATTTTTCTCACTTCACCAACTTAGCCTATTGTGCTCTGATCCATCCCATAAAACATTGAACTTAAGGCTGTAATGTAACAAAATAGGTAAAAAGTCAAGGGGTGAATACTTTTGCAAGGCACTGTATATAGGGTATGATGATTGAATATAAAGCACAGCAGGTTACAGCATAAAATACATGCTGTGTATAAGCAGATCAAAGGATACAGACACCCAACGTGTCCTGTATACGGTGAGATCGAATGTAAAAGTGTGCATTTGTATGCTCACTCATGGTATATAGGATTAATTGGGTCTGTATCCTAGTACCCTGTATTATGGATATGGATATAATTCCTCATTGTATACAGGATGAATTTGGTTTCTCAATCCGATCACATGCATAACTGGCCTGTTGGGTGTCTGCATTATTCCTCACTGTATACAGGATGAATTGGGTGTCTGTATATTTTCACCCTTATAACGATCATACTGGGTGTCTATATCATTCCTAAATGTATAAAGGATGAACTTAGTATCTGTATCCTATCAACCTGTACAGTGAACATGTTGGATGTCTGTATCCTCTCTCACTTAGTAAACTGAGAGATTATAGAGACCTCATACATGTGTTCTACTAAGGTTGTATGTAGAGCATTGGTACCTTTCTCCTCACTATAATGTTTGTCTTTCTGCACTCATTCTACATAATACAGTTACTACTGGTTGTCTGCATATTCTCCCTCACTGTATGTAGAGTGAATTTGTGTGCATCCTGTCTGAATTAGGTGCCAACAATTAGTATTCAGAGTGACAGGGCCATTTACACTGGAACCTCTATATTCATCCACCCCTATATTCGTCAAATACAATATCAGTAACATTTTATTGGCAAAAAATGGTCCTATATGCGTCCAAATATCCAATATTAGTCACAAACTGCATACTCTATCACTGTATACAGGATGTATGGGGGAACTGCATCCTCTATCACTGTATATAGGATGTATGGGGGAACTGCATCCTCTATCACTGAATATAGGATGTATGGGGGAACTGCATCCTCTATCACTGTATATAGGATGTATGGGGGGACTGCATCCTCTATCACTGAATATATATAGGATGTGTGGGGGAACTGCATCCACTGTATATAGGATGTATGGGGGAACTGCATCCTCTATCACTGTATATAGGATGTATGGGGGAACTGCATCCTCTATCACTGTATATAGGATGTGTAGGGGAACTGCATCCTCTATCACTGTATATAGGATGTATGGGGGAACTGCATCCTCTATCACTGTATATAGGATGTATGGGGGAACTGCGTCCTCTATCACTGAATATAGGATGTATTGGGGAACTGCATCCACTGTATATAGGATGTATGGGGGAACTGCATCCTCTATCACTGAATATAGGATGTATGGGGGAACTGCATCCTCTATCACTGTATATAGGATGTATGGGGGAACTGCATCCTCTATCACTGTATATAGGATGTGTGGGGGAACTGCATCCTCTATAACTGAATATAGGATGTGTGGGGGAACTGCATCCTCTATCACTGTATATAGGATGTATGGGGGAACTGCATCCTCTATCACTGAATATAGGATGTATGGGGGAACTGCATCCTCTATCACTGTATATAGGATGTATGGGGGAACTGCATCCTCTATCACTGTATATAGGATGTGTAGGGGAACTGCATCCTCTATCACTGTATATAGGATGTATGGGGGAACTGCATCCTCTATCACTGAATATAGGATGTATGGGGGAACTGCATCCACTGTATATAGGATGTATGGGGGAACTGCATCCTCTATCACTGTATATAGGATGTGGGGGGGAACTGCATCCACTGTATATAGGATGTATGGGGGAACTGCATCCTCTATCACTGAATATAGGATGTGTGGGGGAACTGCATCCACTGTATATAGGATGTATGGGGGAACTGCATCCTCTATCACTGTATATAGGATGTATGGGGGAACTGCATCCTCTATCACTGTATATAGGATGTATGGGGGAACTGCATCCTCTATCACTGTATATAGGATGTATGGGGGAACTGCATCCTCTATCACTGTATATAGGATGTGTGGGGGAACTGCATCCTCTATCACTGTATATAGGATGTATGGGGGAACTGCATCCTCTATCACTGTATATAGGATGTATGGGGGAACTGCATCCTCTATCACTGTATATAGGATGTGTGGGGGAACTGCATCCTCTATCACTGTATATAGGATGTGTAGGGGAACTGCATCCTCTATCACTGTATATAGGATGTGTGGGGGAACTGCATCCTCTATCACTGTATATAGGATGTGTGGGGGAACTGCATCCTCTATCACTGTGTGCGGGATGTGTTTGGGTCTGTATACGGGCCTTCTCTCCCCGTTTGCAGAACGTGTTGTATCTGAACCTTAACGTATAGTACTGTATGAAGTACACACTTGAGCTCCTGTCTCTTCCTTAGTGCCCATACCACAGGTTCTCTGGATTTACCTGATCTTTTGAGTTGCTGGTCTTTTTATTTATCAGACTTTTTAGGTTGGCATTACAGAACGGAGATTTAGATTCGCCACTCAGGGATGTGCAGAGCTTTCTAGCCGTGATTCAAAAAGACAGGCTGAAAGGAGGCTGCAGTGACACTGCAAATTGAACATGACACACGCGTGTCACAGAGCTACTCCACAAACTTATCATAGACAGATAAGCATATGCTTACAATTGTCATTTAACCTCTTCACTGCCACAGATTTGTACATCACTGGACCTCTCTACTGCCAGAGCTTGGCACAGTGTCACCTTACCCTGTTCTTGCCAAGGCTTTACTGAAACCCTTTCCTGATAGAGCCCTGCACAGGAATACTTTACATGGATCTGGTAGTATCGGGGTAGAGTACCATGTAACCCCTCTTTCAACAGACCCATAGAACCAAATTCCTGCCATGCCAGTGAAGTCAGCAGCAGATTAGCTTGAACAGATAAATGGATTCAGTGCTGCGATGAGGCTGGCTCCTGTGTGATGAGCACAGGGAAGGGAGGGTTTATTTAGCCAGAAGAGAAGCAGAGTTCAGTTCTAAATATTTGATGTTTTAGGATCGTTAAGCATAATTAAATACACTGATGTTAATGCCGTCCGCTCAGTGGAAGTGACAGGCGATAACTGCTGCATTTTATGAGTCCTGTGGGGGAAGATTCACAGACTTCAGTACAAACAGCAGCATTTGCAGACTTTGTTTAATACAGATGCTATATATATATATATATATATATATATATATATATATATATATATAAACAAATACACGTAAGGTTTAGGATAAGAGTGATTGAAACTATAGCTCATTTACATATATAGATGCGCTAAACATCATTCTCCATCATGTTGCTCGGTTAAGTAAATAACTTCTTATCCCTTTTCCCATTCAAGTCTATGGAGATGGTTGTTCGTATGAGATCACTTTGGTGAAAACATGGCAAATAAACAAATCTGTATATGTGGCAAGGATATGGACCCAGATATCTACCACAGATACATTAATACGCCATGATATACAATATGAAGCTCTGCTGTAAATCTCCTTCCATATCCCTCCTGTCTCTTCAGCTTGCTCATTCTATAATCTATCTGCATCTTCTCCCACATCTCTTCCTTCATCCCCTTTTCTTCCCCCTTCTGAAATTCTCTCTGCTCCTGCACGGTTTCTCGTTGTTCTGTCTCTCCTCATCCTTTTCTCTTTTTCAATATTTCTTTCACACTCAATTTCCTCTCTTTCTTTCAGTCACTTTATGTTCCATCTCTCTCTTTTCATGCCATTATCTACACCTCCTATACCTTTTCTTCACCACTCCTTTTCTGTCTCTTCTAATTCTATTAGTCCCCACTATTACTTTTATTTTCTCCCTCTCTCTCCTTCCTTTTCCTCTCCTGTCTTTCTCTTTTTTCCTCCTATTCTTTCTCTTCCTCTCACTCCCCTTTTCTTTCCTATCTTCCTTTTCTGCATTTCCATCTCTCTTCCTGTGTATGTCTCCCCAGTCCTTCCATTTCTGTCTCTCTTCCTTTTCTGTTTTTCTCTGTATGTTCCTTTACTGTTCATCTCTATCTTCCTCCAGTTCTCTTCTTCTCCCTCCCTCTCTCCTCCTCCTCCTGCTCTCTGCCTCCTTCCCTACCTCCCTTTCTCCATGCTCTTGCTCTACAGCATCTCACACGCGTGCCCTGATATTCAATACAATCTTTATTCAGTCCTCCAAGAGGTCGCCCTGAGAGGGTCATGGTACTGATTGCAGTCACTATTTCCGCTGGGGTGTATAAATGGAGAAGGGTTGCTGATACTGGGAGCAGATTTGACCGAGGAGGAAAGATGTATTTATCTGCCAAGAGCGAAAATCTTTCCCTGTCTACAAGGGCTTCAGCACTGCAATGTGTAGTGAGAGCAGCAGTGGTGAGACACATCTCTCTCTCCCTTCCTGCTTCTTTCTTTGATGGCTCCTTATTACAGAATGTATTTAAGGATTAGGATATAGACTTTGTACATCTCATACATGTAAACATAGCTCTCTCTACCTCTTCATATAATTATGTCTCCATATCCATTCTACATAAAGCCCCTCACATTACCTCACCCAATAACTTTCTATTC
This sequence comes from Discoglossus pictus, assembly GCA_027410445.1. Lineage (NCBI taxonomy): Eukaryota > Metazoa > Chordata > Amphibia > Anura > Alytidae > Discoglossus > Discoglossus pictus. The sequence continues at coordinate 37,210,251 of CM050175.1, forward strand.
TACTCCACATACGATCACCCTATAACTTTACCTATTGCTCCATCTAACTTCCCATCTAACTCCTCCAACAGCTCCATGTAACGGAGCTTAACTCATCCTACTGCTCAAGATGGCATATCCTTGTAATTCTTTATATTGCACCATATGACTGTTTCTTCTATCTCTTCTTATTGTTCTATATAATGACACCAATAACTCCTCCTGTTATTCATTACTAGGAAAATGACTGGAGTAAAAGTGTAAGCCTGGCAATGCGAGGCTATGGGCCCTCTGAACTCCTTTGGCGTTCATTGCGAGCCTCGCACTGAGCCGCAACTTTCCTGCTTTTTACTGATCACTACTTTAATGATCCCACTATGAGCGCCTTTGGTGCTCATTGCAAGCTTCTCACCCTGTGTACTTTATAGGCGTCACGCTTGAGTGTTACTGTCTTCGGTTATGTTACTGCCTTATGGTAAATGTTACTGGCTTGCATTAAGTGTTACTGCTTAGGGTTGGTTTTTACGTCTTTCGTGCTAGTTTTCGTCGTGTTGCTTTTTTTTCGTCAGCCATTTTTTTTCTCGTTTAGGCGATTTTCGATTGTGAAAAAATAGCAAATATGGCTCAAATTAGCTTGCAACCTCACTTACAGGCTCCATACCTATCCCCCTGTGCTGTGTGTGAGTGTAAGTTAATTTGAGGCATATTTGTTATTATTTTCATGTGTTTCGAGTTCGTGGTTTGGCCGTTAAAGTCTGACTTTTGTAAGGCGCACAGTGCATGTGCGGGTTTTGTGAGGCGCACAGTGCATGTGCAGGTTTTGTGAGGCGCACAGTGCATGTGCGGGTTTTGTGAGGCGCACAGTGCATGTGCGGGTTTTGTGAGGCGCACAGTGCATGTGCGGGTTTTGTGAGGCGCACAGTGCATGTGCGGGTTTTGTGAGGCGCACAGTGCATGTGCGGGTTTTGTGAGGCGCACAGTGCATGTGCGGGTTTTGTGAGGCGCACAGTGCATGTGCGGGTTTTGTGAGGCGCACAGTGCATGTGCGGGTTTTGTGAGGCGCACAGTGCATGTGCAGGTTTTGTGAGGCGCACAGTGCATGTGCGGGTTTTGTGAGGCGCACAGTGCATGTGCGGGTTTTGTGAGGCGCACAGTGCATGTGCGGGTTTTGTGAGGGGCACAGTGCATGTGCGGGTTTTGTGAGGCGCACAGTGCATGTGCAGGTTTTGTGAGGCGCACAGTGCATGTGCGGGTTTTGTGAGGCGCACAGTGCATGTGCGGGTTTTGTGAGGCGCACAGTGCATGTGCGGGTTTTGTGAGGCGCACAGTGCATGTGCAGGTTTTGTGAGGCGCACAGTGCATGTGCAGGTTTTGTGAGGCGCACAGTGCATGTGCGGGTTTTGTGAGGCGCACAGTGCATGTGCAGGTTTTGTGAGGCGCACAGTGCATGTGCGGGTTTTGTGAGGCGCACAGTGCATGTGCGGGTTTTGTGAGGTGCACAGTGCATGTACGGGTTTTGGTCCTAAGTCGTACAGGTTGTAAGTCCTGCGTGTGCCGCATGCAATGAGCGCCAATGACGCTCATTGCAAGCCCTGTGCTCATTGCAGCCTAAGTCCTGCACCTGTGGCGCTCATCGCAGCCAAAGTCCGGCGCAGCTGGCCAGGCGACAAACATTGTAAACGTTCCCCACACTGACAACTATATATCTAATAGTTTCTCCTTATAAGTTCTATTGCATCATGACTGTTCCCAATAACTCATCTTATTGTTCCATGTAACTGTTCCTTGTTGCCCCACTTAGTACCTCCCCCTAATGCTCCATGTAAATGCGGATTGCAACTTTTCTATTTCTTAATATAAATGCTCCCTAAAACTAATCTTACTGTTCTGTATAACCACTAACGCTTTATAAAATAATTTCCCACAGTTCTATCTATTATCCAACCTAATCTTACCATAAGGCCCCTAATACCCCAGATAAAGGGTCCCTCATGCTGACCCTCTAGTACAACTTTTCTCATTCTCTCTCATATAGGGCTTTAAACCAAATTCTTGTCTCTGTGTCTCCTCACGTCCCTTTTCCCTCCCTATCGCCTCATTAACAACCTGTAAAGCTTAACAAGTACCAAAAAGAGCCTCTCTTGTTACTCATCCCCTTCCCCACCTTCTGCCAACACATTAGAAGCACATACACTTCCATTCCGGTTCATCTGACAATTGTACTCGTTATTACGGAGACGTTTAATTAGCCTGAGACGTTAGTTGGGTTCACAGCGCACAGACAGCACTGTCTGTTCTCACTCCTCCCTCCCTCTCGTTGCTTGGCCTGCAGGCTCTGTTATATCTGCCACATTTTGTGATGCATGGCTGGTATGTATGTGTGATGGGCTTGTGATGGGGAGGGAGAGGGACCAGCAGCCTAAGAATAGCTAAACTCCAACTGCACACACCTGCCAGACAGTGCGGCGCAGCTTTGTATTACAAAAAGGTGAGAGGGATGTGTACAAAGTCTTAGGAAGACGTGAAATATTAGTCTTCCATGTGTGAATTAAGATCAGATATACATATTCCTGGTTATGGTTTGCCAAGCAAGTTACGATATGTATCCCTGATGTCTTAGGTATCAAAGGCAGGTGATCTGTGTCATGTAGAGTTTACTATGAGACACAAATGACTATCAATATTTTAAAATATAGAAGTAATTTATGGACTGCATATGGGTATAGCAGAGGTTATTTGCAGATTTAGCATTGTATCCCATCCATTAGTGGGAGCACCAAAACTGCCTTTTCCTCTCAGTTATGTTGTGAACCTGTTAATTCCTCCTCCATTAAATCCAGTTTGTGTTTTTAGCTTTCACAGGTGTGAAAACTTTTCAAGAAATACCTGGGAAATCTGACATGGAAAGACAGTGGCAGCACACAATCTCACATGGGATTATAACTTGAAGGAGATCTTGAGGGCTTCCTGACCTGATTCTTCCACACTTCATCTTTGGCCGAGTTTCTGGAAGGGATCTGGGACTGTGTTATACTTAATGCTCTGAAGTGGAGAAGTTAAACTTTGGTCTTCAGCTGGGCACGAAGGCTTCTCAGACCACCCTTCCACCCATTGCACATGAACAGACGACCAGAAGATCACTGGGTCTTTGGTCACGCAGCAGTGCACCTACCGCCACAATCAACCCCCCTCCATCTCTGTTCTACCATGACTGAGGATTGCTGGCTGTTATAAAAAGGAAAAGGAGGGGGGTGGCTAAAAAGAAATAATTATTTTGCTACTGAAAAGAAGTGAAAAAAAAAAGGCTAGAGCAGGAAATGCATTAATCCAATTTTAAGTGTGCGGAGCCGGACGGTGGAATAAGTCGTGTCAGGTGCAGAGAGAGAATGCTGAGGATTGGGTTTTCTCCTTGATTTTTGGGATTTACAAATACTGAGAAAGTGAGGCGTAGAGAGACTTCTATACAGGACAGATGCTCCAGCTCTCGCTTAACAGGTATGTCTTTAATATGGTCATCTGTTTTATGCCTTTGGGCAAATAAATACTGTTTAATATTATGTTACAGACCTTTATGTTTATAAATGTTTGTTTGTGTATATCAAACTCAATAAATTAATTGCCATTTAAAATATACACATCACTTAATTTATATATATATATATATATATATATATATATATATATATATATATATATATATATAGCCATGAGTGTCAAGCGTAGTACCTCTCTTTATCACGTCAGAAGCAGTACAGGGGACCCTCGGTATCCAACTATCGATATTCGAAAGCGTCTTGATGATCAAAAAAGCTTTGGTACTCGACGCTTCCTTAAACCAATTTATATGACTCCTTATGGGATTTTAGTACTCCTTGTGCCTTCTGGAACCAATTAATGACGAGTACTAAGGATCCACTGTAATATAGAGGGGGGAGAGAGAGAGCGAGAGAGAGAGGGAGCGTGAGAGCGAGAGAGAGAGGGAGCGCGAGAGAGAGAGGGAGCGCGAGAGAGAGAGGGAGCGCGAGAGAGCGAGAGAGAGAGAGAGGGAGCGCGAGAGAGAGAGAGGGAGCGCGAGAGAGAGAGAGCGCGAGAGAGAGGGAGCGCGAGAGAGAGGGAGCGCGAGAGAGAGAGGGAGCGCGAGAGAGAGGGAGCGCGAGAGAGAGGGAGCGCGAGAGAGAGGGAGCGCGAGAGAGAGAGGGAGCGCGAGAGAGCGAGAGAGAGAGAGAGGGAGCGCGAGAGAGAGAGAGGGAGCGCGAGAGAGAGAGAGGGAGCGCGAGAGAGAGGGAGCGCGAGAGAGAGGGAGCGCGAGAGAGAGGGAGCGCGAGAGAGAGGGAGCGCGAGAGAGAGGGAGCGCGAGAGAGAGGGAGCGCGAGAGAGAGGGAGCGCGAGAGAGAGGGAGCGCGAGAGAGAGGGAGCGAGAGAGAGGGAGCGCGAGAGAGAGGGAGCGCGAGAGAGAGGGAGCGCGAGAGAGAGGGAGCGCGAGAGAGAGGGAGCGCGAGAGAGAGGGAGCGCGAGAGAGAGGGAGCGAGAGAGAGAGGGAGCGAGAGAGAGAGGGAGCGCGAGAGAGAGGGAGCGCGAGAGAGAGAGGGAGCGCGAGAGAGAGAGGGAGCGCGAGAGAGAGAGGGAGCGCGAGAGAGAGAGGGAGCGCGAGAGAGAGGGAGCGCGAGAGAGAGGGAGCGCGAGAGAGCGAGAGAGAGAGAGGGAGCGCGAGAGAGAGAGAGAGGGAGCGCGAGAGAGAGAGGGAGCGCGAGAGAGAGAGAGGGAGCGCGTGAGAGAGAGAGGGAGCGCGTGAGAGAGAGAGCGCGAGAGAGAGAGAGCGCGAGAGAGAGAGAGCGCGAGAGAGAGAGAGAGAGAGTGAGAAAGGAAGAGTGAGAGAGAGAGAGGGAGAGAAAGAGAGGGAGAGAAAGAGAGGGGTAGAAAGAGAGGGGTAGGGAGAGAGAGAGAGTGGGCGAGAGGGATAGGGAAAGAGAGAGAGAGAGAAAGGAAGGGAGAGAGAGAGAGGGGGGGGAGAAAGAGAAGGGAGAGAAAGAGAGGGGGGGAGAGAAAGAGAGAGGGGGAGAGAGAAAGAGAGAGGGAGAGAGAGAGAGAGAAAAAGTGCAGAGAGGCATCTCTTGAAGGTTTGTAAATGCTTGCTCAATCCTCGTATTCATCTATAAAAGTAAACACATTTTATTTTCAAATGTTACACCCGACCTTATTGCTTATTGTACATAATCTGCGTGTAAACAACATTCCACAATCACCAGGTAAATGTGTTTGAAGCCAAGAAAGAAATGCATTTATAATACTTGTTTGTAACTGGTTTTAACCTTTTATATATTTTTGAATGTATGTATTATGCACCTAAAAGAATCCACTATTTACATTTATTTAATTCATCTCAGTTTTTTTTTTATTTCCAAATGTACCCATTATCAAGCATTGCTCCCTTTTGCTGCACACCATTTTGATAGACAGGGTCACATAATCACTGGGGTATTGATCTGGTGAGTGGGATCCGCTATAATACTAATCCTCTCACACGGGTGAGTGTGTAAAAGCCATGGTCAGCATCTGTGAGAGAACGGAGTAACAGAGGGGACAACCAAGCGGTGACGTGATACAGAAAGTCCCTTCCAATATGACATAGAATTAAAGAGAGACCACTGTGTATTAAACATGAGAAATAAATACTATTTTATGAAAACATTGTGAAACATAGTTTAGAAAACTTAAATGGACTCAATATGTCATAATTTAAATCTGCAGGTAACAAACAAGTATTTTATTGGTTAATAATAAAAAATAAATTTTCCTATAGGAGTCTTACATGGGAATTTGCATTCTTGTATGTATTGTCTGAGAACAGGACAATAGTTTTCTAATCCCCCTCCCCTGGCCTGTTACATGAAACTAAGTGGGAGAACGCCTTAGGAACCTATTGCACATTCACACTGCTCTGAATGTGGCCCTGGCTGAGCAAGCACAGCTAATTAATTCACTTTTTATGTGGTTTCATTTAAAAGGTCGGACTAGAGGAGTAAACAGCTATTTTTGTCTCCCGCTGATGGTTTTCTAACATCCCAATAATTAATTCTTCAAATAAAAACCTTTATCATTTTTAAAACATGTTGTGTTATATGCACAGTAGACATATAGGAGCTCTAGGTTCTTATAAATGTTACTCCAAGCTGAAACACCCCAAAATATCAAAGGTGTCAAGAGTGGAAGACTTGTTAGGATATAAATGAAGTCTGTCGGTACCGGCTCATTAATTACTGCTAATCTAACCCTGGTCCATCTGTCAGGTGTGGGTGAAAGGGGGGGCTCTGCCTGTGGGCTATAAGACGTGTGGCACAGACATAGCTCTGAGGGCCCACGGCCTTTCTAATTTATCAGTAAACATCACTTAGCAGTGATCATGTGGGAGTAGTAGTGGAGATATTGAATAGAGGGTGCAAAAAAATGTGGGTCCCCCTTGCAACTTCTCTATGCACCTTGCAGAGATCAATTAAAGCGCCAAAAATACATGAGTACAAAAAAGGCAAAGATGGGTCTGTGCATACCTTGCGTACTCACTTGCAGGGGCTCCTCCACTTCACTGCCTAGGGGCTCCAAAAAGGTAGATACGGCCCTGTTTATATTAAACAGTGTTTAATGTAAAGTGAACCATGTACTCTACATACATCACCAGCTTACTGTGAAGCTGCTGCACATGGACAGTGAGTATAATCTCACATTAAGAATCCCAGGATTTGCTTCTAAGCCAATCACAGTGATAATAGGAAAAGACATCCTAGGATCTGACCTGCGATTGGCTTAGAAGGTAAAATGGGATTTATCATGTAATTGGGACGAAGGAGGCACCATGTATTTCACCACAAGTTTAAAAACATTTACAAAAATGTTTTCTATTTGTATACTAAAGATACACTGTGGAATAATTAGCCATCACAAGGAGTTAAAGGTTTTAGAAGGATTATACACAGCATTTATTTTTTTTCACTTCCATATACAGTTATTCCTTATTGCAAGGTTCTGCTTCTTCCATCTCGAGAGGGCTTGTCCTTGTAAACTATTTCCCATTAAACCATATGAAAGTCTGGGCAGTTTTAGCTGCCACATTCCTATTGAGCAAATATACGCTTCCTGTGCATTTAAAGTTTCTTGTCACCTAAGGAAACAGATCAGTGAAACTAAGATGACAGATCCCACAATTGCATATAAAAGGCAATAAATTGAAGCCTGTGTTTTTTTTGATAGAATCTAAAAACATTGGCCAACTTTCAAAATTAATTCAGTAATTCTATTAAAAAAAAGCCTTTTATTATCTGCAGTCACAAAGAAATCAGGGGTAAACTTGATTATTTTCTAGTACATTAGACATTATTTGTTACATAAATCCTTGTATATCTCCTGATACAAAACATAATGACCGATTGTAAAAACCTTGCAATATATAATAATACTAAGTATCTACACTAATGATAGGAATCACTGAAGAGCTGCAAAGACTTAAAAAATAGCGATGCATTATATCCATAACAAAAGCCCCCCCCCCCCCCCCCCCCCCCCCTGGAGAGAGAGAAGGGATTAATGGGGGAAAGAGGGAGAGGGGAGTTATTTATGAGAAAAGAAAGTGGGATTAAATGGCTGCTGTGAGAGATGGGCAAACTAAACCAATAAGAGAAGCTGCTTGGAGCCACCTGCTACTCACCAATGACAGATAACACACAGGATGAGTTTGATACTGATGCAGAGTATCTGTTCTATACTAGTAATGAACATGCGGCTATATGTAATTATGTTATCTGTACATTGATAATGAACATACTGTGCGTTAAGATGATGACTAATATGTGTGTCCTGACAATAATCCCAATGCTATATATAACCGAGCATCCAATATCCTTCCTGTATGTATTCCTGCTACTGTACATGGTGACAGATATATATTTAAGAGCCAGGAATACGAGTGAGGATCCACTTACAGCCAGGGTAACATATAGGATTAAAAAGGAAGCAAATAAACAAGGGTAAAGAAGTAAAAATAAATAGGAGCTCTATGGCTCTTGGATACATCCTGATACACAAGGTCATTTTCAGAAACAATGATTTAAACTGGCTGGAAGCTTCCTGTGTTAAAGTGGTTTCCCTTGGCAACAAGCGGTTTCTGCGGATGCAGGCTATGAGTGATTGTTTAGACTCTTATCTAATCACATTATTCTGAACACCTTTAAACCTGTCTCTCAGCCAGGTTCCCCTTGATGGTGCAGGGAAGATGCTAACCTGGAGGCGGATACTCTAAGACTTTAATATTGTTATTCTATATGTTAAATAAGTACTGTATTAATAATTATTGTATACCGAAAACAAATAGCACCTCTTGTCAGGGTATTGATTGATCCTTTAATGCTGGAATTGGCATGTTTTTGTTTTTATATACATTAAAAACGTAAAGAAACATTAATATTTCCAAATATGTGCGGTTTCTTACAGCAGTAACAATGGCAAGCCCAAGGCTTGATACATTTGCTGTGTTACACAGGAGAGGATAAGGGAGGTTCAGGTGATGAAAGGATGATGTAAGCTGAGGAGATTACTCCATAGGGTCTTGTTAAATGTGCAACCTGCTGCTTTCTAAGCAACAACTCCCACCCCCCGCACATCTATTTATTGCTAATGCCTCAGAGAGGGCCGTGAATCAGGGAAGAACATTAACGGACATTTGTCAACAAATGAGTACTGTATTACCCCATAATGCTTTTCTGCAATGAGATCCAATAAGTATTGCTGCATGCAGTCTGGCATGTTCTTCCATGTACCTATAAAGCTGATCCAATGCCTCTATATGACCTCTACTCCTGTTTTTCTCCTATTCCTCAATATAACCTCTCACAATAACACATCCGATTGTTTCCAAAATGTCCCAATATTTTTCCATAAAGCCCTCTCTTACAATTATTACTATTTTCAATATAATGCTCCCAACAACTCTTTCCTCTGCTCCCAATAGCTCTCTATTATTATTATCCTTTATTTGTAACGAGCCAAAATAGAGCCACATTCAATTGCAAGCCCACAACTCGATCGTAGTAGGCAGTATGTCTGCGGGTGTGTTTGGGGCCCCCGTTTGTCTCAGATTGCGATGCTATTCAATTGCACAAACCTGCAAGTTACTGTCCCAAAGCTAAAACCGTAAACCATGCACTAGATTATAGCAGTTCAGGGTGGGGACCTGTTCAATTGAGCAAGCCTCATTTCGAAGTAGCCAATAGGAAGTAGCCAATAGGAAATGAGACTGTCTGAGTTACGGCAGTAAAACATTGAGGCTACATGTCAGTCAATCAGGTTCGGGGTCCAATATGCGATCAGACTCGCAAAACTGCATAATACAGAATTATGAAAATGAATGCCAATACTGTTCTAGTCCATATTGGTGGCCTGATATATATTAACTCATTGATACCCAAGATCGATTTAACCCTGAAAAGAAATATAAAAATAAATGTTCTATACTGCCGATTTGCAAGCTTGAGACTGTTGTGCAATTAATTCTAATGTCTGTCATCGCTTTCCCCGTTATTTACAGTGCAGTGGTGATTTTTTATTTGCATTTACAGTGCTACGAATAGGTGTTTAACCCCCATGCGGGTCCTCTCTAGCACTCACAGGATTTTCTCCTTCCATTTACAGGTGTGAAAACATTTGCGGCCTTGGGGAAATTGAGCAATTGAATAATGAGTTGCGATTTTAGCCATCGTAACTCTTGCGAAAATGAAAGATCAAAGGATTCGGGAGGCTGTAAGTTACGAGTTTGATCAGCGTCATTTTTTCAAAGCCGTAACTTGGAAGCCGACCGTGGCCCGCAAAAAGACGCCAATTGAATAGCAAAATAGCTCTCGGATCTCGAATTCACTCAATTGAATGGAGCTCATATTCTGTAGAACCATAATGGGGTTAAGTACAAGGCAAAAACAATACTAACACATTGCGCATCTTTGAGCTTGGAGTCTAGCGCACATAGTACTGTCCCTAAAGCACGTTGCAAAATTGAAAATGAGTAAACGTACATGTTGTTATGCCTTATCGCACCATATAAGTGCAACCTGTCACTCCCAGTGCTCCGATAACAGCTCCCTATAACTCCTCCTAGTCCTTCCTATAAGATTTCTTAATACTCCATATAAACACTCAGTACCTCCACCTACTATTCCTAATAACTCTTATTGCTTCCTATAACTTGATTTATATTACACCTCCTATTGTGTCATGTAACTGCTCCTTGTATTGATCCCTATCACTCTCCCTGTTGCCTCCTATATTTACTCGCATTGCAGCTTATAACCACTCTCTAGGGCTCATCCTTTCAATATATATATAACTTATCCAAAATGTCCTCCCATTGCTCCATATAACACGTATTATTTTGCCATATAACGACTCCAAATCATCTCGTGCTGCTCCCTGTAACGTCTTATATTGCTCCATATAAGCACTCCATAAACCTCTCCTGTTCGGTCACAAAACTCCTTCTGATGTTCTCTATAACTCTTCCTATTGCCCCATATAACTCTTCTCATTGCCACTGATTACCCCATAACCTTTGAGGTCTTTTAACCTCTCCACGCTCTCCTCCCACCGCTCCATCTCCCCAGACACACACACTTCTCTCCTTCATGTTGATTTAATGCCTGTGACACCCAGCTATCCCCGGACCTTCCCGTCCTGATTAAATGAACACTGCGCAGCTGACTGAGCGCTCCTGCTTGGCGTCCGCGTGTTGGTAATTACATAGCAAAGACGGGAGGCTTGCATGATTAATGTATAAGGCAGCACGACAGTAATTAATGTTCAGGACGGTTTGTTTGATTTGGATTCGGCTTTTTATTATTTATTTTTCTCTTTGGTGACATAACTGTACAATTACAAGCCACTTTGCTGGGATGTCGGCCTGGTCCTCAGGGCTATTTTGGATGTAGAGAGCAAGACTTCAGGGCGTTCTAAAGGACCACTGTTTAATTACTAAGAACATAATTAGATGGGAATATGTCAGAAAACTAGTTTTTAAAAAAATATTTTGGATGTCTCTGCTGGTTCCTGGAGGCATTAATAACATCAATAAGTGTCAAATTCACTGAGATCCAATTGTCTTTAAACCTCTCATACATAAACTCTCAAGTGGGGAGGAAACAAAGACAAGATGGATTCTTCTATACATAAACAGAAACTTCAAAACTGAGGATTTTCTCTAAAATGTTGTTATGTCCATGGTTTACACAGCTGCAAATGCTGTTAGTTGGTTGCAGGCTTCACAAACAAGTGCAATTTTTCTCGAACAACAGCTGTCTTTTATTCTGGAGAGGTTTGATGCTCATCATCCAGACCCCACAATATCAGCGAGTCTCACCCCAAATCAGTGATATATAACTTGTCATTAACCAGAATCCTTTGCTGTACTGCAGTCAATAAATACCATGCAGATTTGTCAGCTCCTACTGATTTCCTGTCCCTTTATCCTATTATACACATTATAGTCATTAGGTCACTTTGTTCCTACATGTGGTTGACCCATTAACCCATCATTGTCGCTAAGTCACTTTATGACTGTATTGGACTGACCTTTCAATCCATTAAACATGTCATGGCGACTGGGTGACGTTAAAAGGACACCGCAATCCCAAAACAAGTTGGGTAGATACAGCTCAAACATTATATTAGAAAAAAAGGCTTGTACTATTAAAGGACCACTGTAGTCCTCTAATTAAAATGCATTCTTATGAAGATCTACACCTGAAATCAGGCAAAATGCTTTTAGAATGTAAAAAAATAGCCTTTAATGAATTATCTATTATGTGCAATAATGCTACTGTGAAACCTACCATTTTGGTTTCTGTTGATTCACTTCCTGAGGGGGCAGACTGAATACAGAGGAAGCTTCTATTTGCACAGTGGGAAAATGGCAGTTAAAATGGACAGTGTTATCAATGGGACTAATGGAAAACTCATTTGTTTATAAGGGCACATCCTCCTGAAAAAGTAGCAGGCAGGACCAGGTCAGAATAGAAAATCATGATAAGTTAAAATGTAAAGGATGTGCTATTTATTTGTTTATTTATTTTTGCTTTCTAAAAACATTTTGATAACTTTAAAGTTTACATACCCAAAGTACCACATAGAAAAAAATGACCGCACAGACTTTCTTTAATGAGTTTTTCACTTCTGTGTTTTGGGTTATTTTGTCACAAAGTCTGTAAGGAAGTGCCATAGTCTCAGAGGGAGGGCCGATCTGCCCGGGGTCTGACCAGTAAGATGCGGCGGCTCCAGAGACTCCCACACCAGAGAATGAAGCTACTGTACACGGATCCTGGACATATCTGTGGCCAGGGCTTACAGGAAGAACGCAGCTCACACAAATCTTATTTACTGTACTATATATATACAGTATATATATATATATATAGCATATATTCATTATCTGTATATAGATACTCAGCATCATTATACAGTGCAGTGTGTCCATTATCTGTATAAAGATACTCAATGAGTTGTACAATGTAGGGAGTTCATTGAGTATCTATACACTAATAACACCCTGCCCTCTATAATGATGCTGAGTATCTATATACACTGATAATGAATATGCTGCCCTGTATAATGATGCTGGGTACCTATACATTGATAATGAATATGCTGCCCTGAATGATGATGCTGGGTACCTATACATTGATAATGAATATGCTGCCCTGAATGATGATGCTGGGTACCTATACATTGATAATGAATATGCTGCCCTGAATGATGATGCTGGGTACCTATACATTGATAATGAATATGCTGCCCTGTATAATAATGCTGGGTACCTATACATTGATAATGAATATGCTGCCCTGAATGATGATGCTGGGTACCTATACATTGATAATGAATATGCTGCCCTGAATGATGATGCTGGGTACCTATACATTGATAATGAATATGCTGCCCTGAATGATGATGCTGGGTACCTATACATTGATAATGAATATGCTGCCCTGAATGATGATGCTGGGTACCTATACATTGATAATGAATATGCTGCCCTGTATGATGATGCTGGGTACCTATACATTGATAATGAATATGATGCCCTGAATGATGATGCTGGGTATCTATACACTGATAATGAATATGCTGCCCTGTATGATGATGCTGGGTACCTATACATTGATAATGAATATGATGCCCTGAATGATGATGCTGGGTATCTATACACTGATAATGAATATGCTGCCCTGTATGATGATGCTGGGTACCTATACATTGATAATGAATATGATGCCCTGTATGATGATATACAGTTTAGTGTGATCATTACTAGGGTATCACTATATTATGCAGTATGTTTGCTATTCAGGCCAGTACTATAATATATGCCTTGTCTGGCCATGCAGATCATTATGTGAGCAGTTTATCCAACGCCTGCTCAGTATTCAGACACACTCGTCTTATTCAGCAAGCACTAACCTCACTGGGCCCCAAGGAGGCAGGTTATGGAAATAGCCAGGTATAGAGAACATGCAGAGGGAGGGAGAGCGAGCAGATAAACCCAGCACTGTCTAGGCCTGTCCTGCTAATGTGCAATCAGGAGGTCTCTATATAAACCCAGCATTGCCTGAATCTCTCCTGGAGATGTGCACTCATCCTGTTATTTTCCATTAAAAGACCACTCTGGTCACAAATGTAAAATATCGTATTTGAAGAACTACATTTGAAGCCACAGAACATGTTTTTTTGAATGGATATAATACAGTTTCTATTTTATTACTTTTACATACAATTATACTGCTGTGCCCTTTTGGATCACTACCTAGTCGCGGTGAAGGGGCTTGTGTACTTCAATGAAGCTGTGAGCTATAACATGTAGGGTAACGAAAGATGGGCAGGTCATAGCAGAGATGTCAGACAACTCACGGTCCACTGGAGAAGGAACTGGCAACCCTATCCAGTAATTTTTCCAAGAAAATATTATGGATCAGTACAACCAGACATAACATGTGCCTGACGTGCTGTGGTCTATAGGGTCACTGAGAGTCAGACACGACTGAATGATTAAACAATACTGCTGTGAAATCTACATCCAGTGATGATCTTCTTACTTCTAATGCAGAGAAGAATATTGAGCTGTACAATGGGAATGTGTCAGCTGCAACTGCAAGTGCTCTCATTAGTTCATAAGGACATACCATGCGCAGACAACAGCAACCAATAAAAAAATGGAAGCTTATAGTAAAGCATAATTTGACATACAAATGTAAAAGTGTTTTTGTTTCCTAAGAACATCCATTATCAATTTTAGTTATTCAGACAACCATCACATATATAGTTGTGGATCCTGCGAATGTTGGGGGCGTTTGCGATGTTGGTCACACTTTTGTGAGCCTTGCGAAGCGAGCCATTGACGTACGCATCACTTAGGCTGCAATGATCGCCAAAGGCGCTCATTGCACTGCGAGCCTCGCAAATCGAGGCAAGCAGATGAGGCACGCAGGCCGCCGCTGAAAGGTGTAGGACTTTGCCGCTGACCATAAGGAACACAGTTTGCTAATTGAATGGCCAAACTTAGTTCAAGTGTGTAACTCAAAAAACCTGAAAAACAAGTAAAATAATAATACAAAATTAAAACACACTCACACACAGCACAGAGGGAGAGCCAGGAAGCCTGGGAGTGAGGTTGCAAGCGAATTTGAGCCATATTTTCCATTTTTCGGCAATCGAAAAATCGGCTAAGGGAGGAAAAAATGGCGGACAAAAAACGTAAAAAATCTGAAACAGGGTGGAAATGAGGCTAAACAACGCCAGGGACTTAGAAAATATACTACGGCAAAGACGGTAACACACACCAACAAGGCACGCAACACTTTGAAAAATAAAACAAATGGCCTTTAGCGCATAACACGCAAACATTCAGCTAACACACAGAGGAGAAACACAAAGGGATGGGACATGGGGGAGATAGTGGAAAGAGACACATGGCATTCGAAAGCACAAAACTTGCAGGTTAATTAACCCTGTAATGAGCGGTCCATATAGTAGGCGGGAGGAACGGCTCGCAATGAGCGCCAAAGGCCTCGCGATGAGCACCAATTACCTAGTATAGAAAAAAAATCCCTTAATACAGAAGCTCAGCACTGTCTGAGCCTGTCCTGAAAATGGGCAACTGCAAGGTTACCCTCAGTTAACGTCCCTCAGCATTGCTTGAGCCTGTCCTAATAATACACAGTAATACCCAGCACCGTCTTAGCCTTTTCTTGCTGTGCCTATCAAACCCTCCAGTAATCTTAGTGTAAATATTAATTCTGTGTAATATACAGAATGGCATCTAAGGTTTATGGCTGAAATTTATTGAGGTTTATTGCAGAAAGACATTAACACACCCAGCATGTTCGCCTCTGCGCACCAGTATAATCCCTTATTTTATGGCCTGTCCTCTAAACCTGCTGCTCATTCTTGAAAATCTGGCCGCGTCACTTCCACTCTCTCATCCCGTACGGGAATCCGCTCAGTCCGACGCAAGATTCGGTAATCTGGATTTAACCCATGCATCGCCACTGGGTCTGACCTTCACAATCCACATACGATTACAGATAATAGTTGTTTTTATCTTGTACAAGGATTGAAAAAAAAAAATATATATATATATATATATATATAAAGTGAGCATATAGGGCTCACATATCCCAAGGTGGGACAGACGTAATGACGGGGGAGATTTTATTATCTCTGGTCAATGTAGAGAAGCAATGGAGCAGCACAGCAGGAGAAGCGAAGGAGATTTGTTGTTGTATAGGAAGATATAAAGAAGACACAAATAAATAGAAACCCTCAAAGAAGGCCTCAAAATAGTGGTTGTCACTGTTATAAAGGCTGTACACTTACTACTTTACATTGTAGCAGAGCGTCATTTCTTCAGTGTTACAAACACGTGAGGGGTGTACTCACTTTTGTGAGATACTGTAGTCCAATTTTGAGAATCAGTGGTTTAAATCAGTGCTCCCCAACCTTTTTGGCACCGAAGACCATTTCCATAAAAAATAAAAAATGTTCATGGCCGAGCACCATTTAGCCCCTCTGCAGCCTACTTCAGGCCCCAACCACCCAGCAGCCCCATTCACCCCCCCCCCCCCCGCAGCAGCCCCATTCACCCCCCAGCAGCACCATTCAGCCCCTCAGCAGCCTAAATCAGCCACCAACCACCCAACAGCCCCATTCACCCCCAGCAGCCCCATTCAGCCCCTCTGTAGCCTAATTCATCCCCCAACCACCCAGCAGCCCCCAAACCCCCAGCAGCCCCATTCCCCCCCCAGCAGCACCATTCAGCCCCTCAGCAGCACCATTCAGCCCCTCAGCAGCCTAAATCAGCCGCCAACCACCCAGCAGCCCCCAAACCCCCAGCAGCCCCATTCACCCCCCCAGCAGCCCCATTCAGCCCCTCAGCAGCCCCATTCACCCCCCCCAGCAGACCCATTTACCCCCCCCCAGCAGCACCCAACCCCCCAGTAGCACCATTCAGCCCCCCAGCAGCCCCACAAACCCCCCCCCAACAGCACCATTTACCCCCTCCCAGAAGCCCCATAACCTCCAGCAGCCCCTTTCATCCCCAGCAGCCCCCAACTTCTCCCCCCAAAAGTCTTATCCACACCCCAGCAGTCACATAGTGATGTCATGTGACCCTGCAGTATGAAGGGGGGGGGGGGCTGGGGGAGACAGAATTGGGCTACTCAAGGAGCAAGGGCCCAGGTGCAAAGCACCATTTGCACTGGGATAGATCCGCCCCTGCTCCCCTTCCCTTGGTGATACCACACGCCCCTTCTGAATGGAGGCCATGGTCCGGTGCTGGTCTGCAGGTTGGGGACCCCTGGTTTAAAATATGAACCATACAAAGAATTACCATTATATATGGTAAGTATAAATAAGATTTGAGAATACAAGAATACCTGGGAGAAGCATAAGGCTATCCTGAGGATTAATCAAGAGTGTTAAGACAAAATAGGACAACAATCAAAGCCATTGTGTGCAGTGCTGATTGCACATCACACTGGTAAGGACGGGGATAACTGTATTGTGCTATTGTACCTTCTCACCTGGTCCCTGGTAATGGGGAACACTAGGCTGGTCTTCAGTATTCAATGGATATTATCTTACCATATTTCTAAAAGCTACTTCTAATGCATTATCAGTAATTTCTTTCTATAGTTTGGACTGAAAGGCCAGACAAACAACACAGATCCCATGCTGTGCTCTTTGATGGGTTAGCAAATTCTTTATATAATAAAAATAAACTTGCAGAGAGAAGTACGGCTTTAAACACTCTCTTAGTGTTTTGTCTCCACAGTCTTACACAATGAATCTTGTCCTCTCATTCCTGTTATTAACTGCAAGTGACATAAAGGTGACTCAATCCCCTCTCAACAATTTATAAGATTTGCTAATTCAATGGACAGAGAGAGAGGACAGGGGAGATAAAAAGATACCAAGATGCAGGAAAGAAGATAGAAATAAGGAATTCATAGACAAAAGAGCAACTTAGAGGCATGAGTAAAATAGGTAAAACGTATAAGAAAAACAGGAGCAAATAAAGGAGGATGGGAAGAAAAAAATGCTTGTAAGATGAACCATTTTTTGTTTTTGGTAAATTGAGAAAGAACGGGAGGGATTGAGAAAGGAAATATAAAAGGGAAGGAGAAGGAGGGAAGAGGGAAGGAACAAAAAGGTGTAATAGAAAAGAAAATCAGTAATATGAAAGAACATGCTGCACAGAAAGCAATAGAGGAGGAAATGAGGGTAAAAACAAGTAAACTAGAAAAGGGAGGAAAAGTCACAAAAAAGTTCTAAACATAAAATGTGAGAGATGAAGAGAGTACGAGGTGAGGTGGTATGAAGAGCTCTAGTAAAGTGCAAATTATAAGAATTAAACAGAGAAAATAGTTACTGAGCACCTACTTTCTGTCCAGACAACACTGTGTCATCATATTAGATTACAAGGCCTCTATGTATGCTTGGCAGCCAATTATACCTGCATACAGCTGTATATTTCCTTTTCAAGTCAACCATTTCTGAAATATTCAGCATGGTTTGTGTGGCATTGTTATGGAAATATATAGTTTCTGAACACTAAGTAGTGGTTTTGATGTGCGAATGAGTATAAGAGCCTGCTTGGCCAAAGTCCCAAAGTGTGATCATGCAGTTAAAACCTCTCCCCACCATTATTAAAGGGATATGCAAGTGAGCTGGTTTTCAAATGTTTCCTAATAAACAGATACGGATTAGTAGAAAAATATGTATTATGCTGAAAAGTTGAATGTACTTACATATTTATATGCTAGATACTGATATGTGGATGTGCACACCCCTAGGAAGCTTACATAAAGTGTACCCGGCAGGGTACAGTGTGTGACCTCTAAAGGAAATGATGGTTTGTGGGGATCACAGCTGATATTGCCCATAAGGAGACAGGCAGAGAGAAAAGAAAGACACCAACTGCCAGATTCTGATACAAATGTTTCAGTCTTTACTTCCTCCCGATTGGCCAACATTTTTTTTTTTTATCAAATTGTATACCAGTTTAGCCTGGGTTTGGAGGGTGTTAACCCTAAATTTCAACTGACAGAAATTAAAAGTTTTTTTGCTAACTTCAAGGTAAGTGTTTCAATGCTTATTTTGGTATTTTTCATGCAAGAAAATGTTTTCATACACTACTAATTCTCCTCTATCAGATGCTTTCCTAATCCAGCTCACTTACATATCCCTTTAAGCACTGCTAGCCTTAAATTCTCACATTGAGCTGCACAAACAATGCTGAATTTTTCAGGCATTGTATGCAGTAGAGAAAAAAGCTAATACGATGTACAACTCGTTTTTAATGCCCTGTAAGATTAAACCAACTTGTTTTTGGGCTGGCTGTGCCACTTCAAAAGGACA
Source organism: Discoglossus pictus (assembly GCA_027410445.1). Lineage (NCBI taxonomy): Eukaryota > Metazoa > Chordata > Amphibia > Anura > Alytidae > Discoglossus > Discoglossus pictus. The sequence goes on from CM050175.1 coordinate 37,229,169, forward strand.
CAGGAAAGGTTCAAGATCATTCAGAAATGAAAAACTCAAAAAAGAATAAACATAATTGCAATTAGTTTCATTACAAATGACCTGAAACATCCACCCTCTGAGCTAATGGATTTATTTCTAAAAAATAAATGGTGGGGTTGGGGTGACTATTACCATGCTCATCTTCTTTATAAGCCCTGCTGATAATCTTATTTGCTGAATATAAATCCATTGGCTAACAGGGTGGATATTTTAGCTGTTTTTATACATAACTAATTTCTACATCAATCTCAAGGCATTTCCACTTAGAATTTATAATTACAACCAATCACAGCTGTACTGCTCTCTTCTTTAATTAATGGGACATTTTCTGAGTTACATTAATTTTTGAAGCAAAATAAAAATGTAAGATTTAAAATTAGCTCTTTTAAATACTTTACAGAAAATTTAGGACATGTACATTTGATGAATTTTAAGCATCTGATTAGCATTGCTAGATGTTGTCTTTATGCGAACGGAACCAGAAACTGCGAGCTGTGAAACAAAACTGTGTGAAACAATCCAACTTCTCACACAAAGCAACAGCTTTTGCTAATCTGTGTAAAGTTTTGCGGTCTCATATTCGAGTCTCTAAACGTAAGAATATATTATATAAAAATACATTAATTTTAACAATGTTTATGCATTCTGACACTTGAGAGAATGTAAACATATTAAAGGTATATAGAAGTTTCCTGGATTATGAATGTATCTGATAGAAGAGAATCAGTAGTGTATGCAAACATTTTTTTTTACATGAAAATATCCCACACTAATCATCATCAATAAACTTACTTTGAAGTTTTCTGGAAGTTGATTTTCGGACGGAATGCCCCCTGAAAATCTGAGCTAAATATGCATAAAATCCATACTTTGTTTTAGCCAATCAGAGGCAGCTACAACATTGTAGTAAGTATGGGGATTCAGAATCGGCAGCAAAGCATCATGGGATGTGTAGTATTTTGTTCCCACCAAACATCTTTCTCCTCCCTAGAAGGATGCAAATAGGCTAAAACCCTATTTGAATGCAGTTTTTCTATTGGTTAGTACCAGGTGCCTACAAGGCACCTCTGGGGGGTGGAAACAATTTTTATAATAAAATGAATCGCTTTGCCTATAGAATAAAACAATGTAATGTGTGTGATATAAGCAGTGTGTGTTAGATTAGAAACAAGTTAAAAACAGAGGAATGTCCATATATCTTTAAAAAACATAAAAACATCCCTGCTAATATGCTCTGTACTTTGTAAATAGCTATCCCCCTCTCAGAGGCAGGGCGCATTGGTTTAAATCCGCACTTTGACATCTTGGATTTTTTTTACTAAAAGCACTCAAGTTCTAGAAAAGACTACCAAGTGAGATGGCAATGGCAGATGCATTAGATAGTTTGAAAGATTCATATAACATGGCATCTTTGGATTTGAACACTCACAAAGGAGAAATACATCTGATTGCAAGCTTTTGGAATCAAGAACACATTTTTCTTATTGTATGAGACAAAGTGAAACATGTTTAATTGTTTGTTTTTTTGTGTGTTGCCGAAATAGGTTTCATTTATATATTTTGACAAGTGATAAGTAGCTATGGGTTCAAATAATAATTTAAATACTAGTAAGACTGATAATCTTCTTAGTAAGCGCATTGTACAGATGTTAAAGACTAAGAATAATACAGAAAATGTACTCTGTGTCATGTGTACAAATTATCATAACCTTGCGAATAGGCTTCCAGGACTAATTTCAATAATGATTAGAAACTATTTGGATTCGGGAGCTATTATGGAATATGGTTATAATGAATCTCATAAATGGGACAGGGTTATACTTAGTTACAGTTTATTCAGGAAAGTAAGTTGGCAAAATGGTTCAAGGTGTTTCTCTTTATGTAAAGAAAAATATTAAAGCCACTGTAGTTCAGAAAACTGAAGAAATACTGAAAGAGAGCCAATTATATTATGAAAGGTGACATTCATAGTCCACTGGGATAAAATCAAGTATTAGATAGAGCACTAGTTGAAGAAAAAACTAAAAAGACAATTAAGGAAGAGGTAATAGTAATGGGAGAATTTAATTTGCCAGATATGGACTTGAATTTTCGTACTGTTGGGTCAGCCTGGAGCAATTATAATTCTCAATTTCTTGCAAGTGGCATCACTTACACAATTAGGTAAGGAGCCTACTCGCAAGGAAGCTATACCACATTTAATACTTAAAAATCACAGGTAACAGCTTTGTCTAATCACACAAAAACAAAAAAGTCTTAGATTTTCAAGAAGCAAATTTTTCTAACATAAAAATACTTAAGCGACTCCTATTGAGTGGAACTATTTTGAGTGGAGTGCAGGAACAGTTTGAAGCAAGCAATTTTAATACTACTCAATAATACATAGGATCCGAAAAGTAAAAGAAAACTAATCTGGTACTTTGGAGCGGTGTAAATCCCAAAAATTGGCTTAGAAAGGATACAAACAGACTCAGTCTATATAGAATTATATAAAATCAGAACAGGAAATTGCTTCAGCAAATTTATAAAACCTTCTTTATGAGTATTAGTCAAGAGAAAAACTATGGAAGGAATAATTAGACTAAAGGAAGAAGATCATAGCTATGCAGAAAATGACAGGGACACAGCAAGTGCCTGAATGAATATTTCTGCTCTTATTTATTTGGCTGGCATTATATAAGTTGAATTTCCATTGAGGGGTTGCTGCAATAAATGTAAGCAATGAACACATGTCCTTTCTCTGAAGATGAGGTTTTACTAGAATGATAAAACTTAAAAGTGAACAACTCAGTGGGCGCAATGTATATCCAAGGGTATTCAAGCAGCTGGGACTGGTACTTGCCAAACCGCTTGATAAACTTTTTAATGAATAATTATTGTCTACAGACTCTTGAAATGAATAATTATTGATACCTAAAGCCTAATGATTAACAAGATAATAGTTGGCATTGGTCAGACTAATTTATTTACTTTTCTGTTTATGTAACCAATGTTATGGCCCAGTGTGGATCAATAGATGTAGCTTACCTAGGGGCTTCATTCGAATGCGATTTGGCCAATTGAATAGGGCTCTATATAAGCACAGAGCATATTTTTTACAGAAGTTTTTAGTTTGTGAACTTCTATCCAAAAGCAAGGTCTTCACTAACTAAAAACCTCTGTAGAAAAATATGCTCTGTGCTTATATAAAGCCCTATTCAATTGGCCAAATCGCATTTGAATGAGGCCTCAAGATTATAATAAACCCCTTGACAAAGTCCCATCCAATAAACTAATGTGTAAACTTTATAGTTTGGGACTAGATTCAAACAGAGCAATGGATAATACACTGGATGAAGTATAGGTGTCAAAGAGTCATAGATAATGGAACAGTCCAAGGAAGGGATGATTACCAGCAGAGTGCCACTGGGCTCAATGCTGGAACCTGTGTTTAATATATTAATTACTGATACTGGTGAGATAAAATATATAACTGGGTAGATAATCGAGGAAGCTAAGTCAAATGTCTTATCACATATTATAATTGTCTAACTACGGGACGACGTCTCGCTTTGCGTGTTGCGTACGACTTAGGAGATGAGCGCCACAGGCGTTCATCGCTTGCGAGGCGACCGGTTAACGCTGCAAGCTTTGCAAAGCGAGACAAGCTGTTAAACTGTAGCACTTAGCCGATGTGAGCCTCGCGATGTAAGGCGAGCCGTTAAAATACGAGACACGAGACTTAGAAAAAAAAAAGATACGAGACGCAAAAATTTACGAGATTAGCAGAAGATCAAAAAACACGAAAAACACACTAAATACAAAAACATCACAGACAGCATGGGGCAACAGCCAGGGCATCTGTGAGAGGTGGAAAGCGAATTGAACTCGATTTAGATGATTTTTCGCCACAGAAAAAAAAAAAAATCACTTAAGCAAGGAAGAATTGGTCACATTGCCGAAAAAAATTACTGCTCAAAACACTGCAAACCGCGTAGCACTTTATACATCACACTACCATCTACAAGATACATTATTACAAGAGCCGGAAAATGCTCACGAGACGCGTACCACATAAATAACATTACGACTATACAATGCCGCTTTACACAATAAACCAACGGCTTTACCTCGCGCACGCAGCCTATTTAGAATGCACACTTCAAACATTCATTACACTTAATAAGCAGGACACTAACACTCACAATGTATATTGTATGCAGACACAAAATACAAACAGATTGTTAGCTCTTCTGCCTATTGTTCGCTGCATATATAAATTAAAAATAATTAAAGTAGGCAGAGCTTATTAGCACTTTTTAATCAAATAAAGTACAAAAGTAAATAGTCAGTTTAAGCTTAGAATCTAGTGTGCGTAGAGCTTTCCCCAAAGCACCGTGGAAGATTAAAAACTCACAAAGGCCCTCATTCAATTGCAATTTGGCCAAATGAATAGTGCTCTAAATAAGCACATAACGTATTTTTTTTAAAGAAGTTTTTAGTTAGTGAAAATCTTGCTTTTGGATACGTGCTTACTAACTTAAAAACTTATTTAAAAAAAATATGTTATGTGCTTATTTAGAGCCCTATTTATTTGGCGCAATTGAATGAGGGCCAAAGACAGGGCCCTCCACTCTTTGCAATGTGTCAATTTAGTTTTTTCCTTGAACATAACCAATGTATAGCGCTACAGAATATATTGGCACGTTTCAAATAGATAAAATAAATAATAGACACACTTCTATATTATACTAGCGACTTGCGCTCAAAAAATGACGGTCAATAAAATTGTAAGGCTGGGAATGCTGCCACACAATGTAAGGTTTTTGGTCGTCTGAGCACCTTTAGCGCTCATTGCAAGCCCCGCGCTCATTGTGAACCTCTTCCTTGGTGAACTTTTGCTACTCTGAGCACCCTTGGCGCTCATTGCGATCCTCTCCGCTCGTGTACTTTTGGTGGTCTGAGCACCTTTGGCGCTCGTTGCAAGGGCCGCACTGATTGCCCTTGTGTAGTTTTGCTCCCCTGAGCACCCTTGGCGCTCATTGTGAGCCCCGCGCTGAACACCTTTTGCGCTCCTTGCGATCCACTCCCCAGGTGTACTTTTGCTCCTCTGAGCACCCTTGGCGCTCATTGTGAGCCCCACGCTGAACACCTTTTTGCGCTCCTTGCGATCCACTCCCCAGGTGTACTTTTGGTCCTCTAAGCACCCTCGATGCTCATTATGAGCCCCGCTTTGAGCATCTTCAGCGTTCATCGCATTGCGAGCCTCTCACATCATGTACTGAGCACCTTTGGCGCTAATTAAAGGGCCGGGCTGATCGACTTTTGCACTCATTGCGAGCAGCCTCGGCGCTCATTGTAAATCTCGCGCTGAACGCCTTTGGCGTTCATTGTGATCCTCTCCCCTGGTCCTTTTTATTTTCTTTCTATATATATATTTTTTTTTTTATTATAATTAATTAATAAAATAATAAATTAATATACTTTACCTATTTGTAATTAATATATGCAGCAAGCAATATCCTGAAGAGCTAACAATCTGTTTTGTTTTTCCTGCAGCTTACAATGTACATTTGCACTGTTGCAGACCTGAGGTGTAAGTGTCAGCAATGTGTGAAGTGTGCAGTGTAAATAGACTGCGTGCGCGAGGGGAAACCGTTTGTTTAGCTGTGTAATTCTGCATTTTGGAATGGTAATGTAATTAGTTGCAAGTTAGTGTTGTAAAATCGGGGCGACTGTCTATGTGTTACGCGGGTGTGGAGCATTTTCCGTTCTCCCTAATAGTGTATTTTATACCTTGTAAGTTCCTGTGTAAAAGTGTTATGTGCTTGGAGGTGTTTTGCGCGTTTAGGGGTCGTGTAGCCTCATTTGTTTTTTTTTGTCCGCCATTTTTGTTGTCGCTTTGGCGATTTTCGAGTGCCGAAACTCTGCAAATTGTGTTTAAATTGTCGTGCAACCTCACTCACAGATGTCCTGGCTGCCCCCCCGTGCTGTGTGTGATGACTTCTTTTTGTATTTTGTTTAATTTTCTTTGTTATTGTTGTTTTTGTATGTGCGCGGTTCGGCCGTTAACTTCGTATTTTTTGGACCTCATATTATTTATTTTTTTAAGTGCCGCTGGTCGTATTTTCTTTTTCTAAGCCCCGCTTTCATTTTTGCAAGTGTTACGGGCCGTAATTTTTCAACGCAATTTTTTTCAAACTGCTACGGGTCTCGCATTGTGAATTGTGCAATTGAGATTTGTGTTGATGTGTAGTTCCGCGGTGTCGTAGGGATGAGCGCCTATGGCACTCATCTCCACCAGCACGGTGAGCGCCTTCGGCTTGGGTGTTATTATATTGGATGATTTAAAACTAGGCAAGCAATGCAGCAAAGCTGCTGGAAGATCAAGTACATTGTTGGGATCTACTGTAGAATAAAGTGAGAGGCCTTATTGTCTCTCTATAGCAGTGATGGCAAACCTTTTTGAGCCCGAGTGCCCAAACCGCAATACATGCCAACTTTTTTTTCCTCTAAGTGCCAACACGGCACTTTTTATTCCTATCATAAAATCAAATTATTTTTATTTATCCCCCCCTTCCTTCTTCTTACCTTTAGTGACACAGTCGGTGGTGGTTAGTAGCTCTAGCTATGCCTCGGTTCGCCTCGCCTTTCCTCAGTCCTCTCGCGCAATGCTGTGGGGAGCGTGCCCGGATTACAAAACTCTCTGTGTAAAACTTTATTCCCATCTCTGAGGTACAAACACATTGTTTTGCAGATACAGCTCTTGGCCACTGGCGGGAATACAGAAATATTCTGTGAATTATGGAAATGACGTCAAGTTAAACAACTTTATTTTTTAATATGAAAAAGACCAGCACTGAGCCAGATTTGCATACAAAGAAAACTAAGCCGCAAACTCTAAGCACCTCTCCCCCCTTGGATCATACACCCTTCTCTCTCCCCTCCCCTTGTCTCTCACCTTCCTCCTTGTCTCCCACCACCCCTGTATCTTCCCTTCTCCCTTGTCTCTTCCCTCCATCCTTCTCTCTCTCCCACCCTTATTTCTCCTCTCTTGTACCGCTCACAATTGTCTCTGTTTTCTCCCTTGCCTCTACCCCCCCCTTGTCTCTTTACTTCCCTGTGTCTCTCCCTCCTACTTTCTTTCCATTCTCTACCTCTCCCTTTTGCCTCTCCCCTCTCTCTCACTTTTTCCTTCCCTGTGTCTCTCCCTTCTCTCACTCTCCCTTCTCTACCTCTCCCTTTTGCATCTCCCTCTTCCTTTCTCTCTCCTCTCCCTTTCTCTCATGTGCCTCTACCTTCTCTCCCATCTCACTCTCTTACTTCTCCCTTTCCCTTCTGCCTCTCCCTATTTTCTTTCTCTCCATCCTCCCTTCTCTCTGCTCTCCTTTCTTCCTCCCTCCTTCTTCTCTCCCTCTCTCTCCGCTTATCACTCCCCCACCCTTGTATCTCCCTCACTCTTGTCTCTACCCCCACCCTTGTCTCTCCTTGTACTTCACTATTGTCTCTCCCACCATTCACTCTCTCTCCCCCTTGTCTCTCCCCTCCCCATTGTCTCCCCCCTTGTCTCTCCCCTTCCCCTTGTGTCTCCCATTACCCTTGTCTCTCCCCCTGGTCTCTCCCACCCTGCTCTCTCTACCCCCTTGTTTCACCCAACCTTGTCTCTCCCATTCTCCCTTGTCTCCCACACCCTTCTATCTCTCCCCCACACTTCTCTTTCCCATTCTCCACTGTCTTCCCCCTTCTCTCTCCCCTTCTCCCTTGTCTCCCCCACCCTTCTCTTTCCCCTCTTGTCTCTCCACTTCCCCTTGTCTCCCCCTTCTCCCTTATCTGTCCAACTCCCCATTGGCTCCCTACACCATTGTCTCTCCCTCCACTCTTGTCTCTCCCCTTCTCCCTCCCCTTTGTCTCAACCCTCTTCTCTCTCCCCCTCTCCCTTGTCTCTCCCCTACCGCTTGTCTCTCCCCTGCCCCATATCTCTTACCTTCCCCTTGCCTCTCCCCCCACCCTTGTCTCTCCCCTTCTCCTTTGTCTCCCTGCCACGCGCGCGTTGCGGATCTCGAGGAGAGCGCGTGCACGGCGGCAGCACGCGGACACTGTCAACGTCTGGTCGCCTGTGCCGCGCGCGCACGCTAGCACAGCCCTCCTTTTTTCAGTGATGGGAGAGCGCTCAGGCGCCGTGCTCGCGCACGATGAGCAGGCCCAGCATGCTGCCGGCGACCTATGGCCGCGTGCCCACAGAAGGGGCACGGAGTGCCACCTGTGGCACGCGTGCCATAGGTTCGCCACCACTGCTCTATAGGATCTCTAGTGAGACCACACCGAGAATACATTGTCCACAGTTCTGAAGGCCATATCTTCACAAAAAAAAAAAAATAGAGAGGGGTTAGTAAAATGGTGCATGGTGTAAAAGACAAAACATAAAATAGTGAACTTAGTGGGGTTCTTGCAGTGGTTTTTAGATAAATCACTCCCCTATCTTCTGGCCTCTATCATGTAAGAGAATACAAAACTGAATCCCACATGTTGGTCCAATGATTTGGCCAAATAGATTTATTATAACAAAAGTTTTATTACAAGGGGTTATTCAGGGCAAACCATTTTCTCGAAATTAATATTGAAATCTGACACAGTGACTATTGCTATATCAGTAGTTTGCAACCAAGAGTTCAGGTAAAGATAGCCTGGCCCGTCGCTGTGTCTTTATCACAGAATTGCACAGACTGATGGTAGAGAACTTTAAATACTAGTTGCTGCAGAAATGAAAAGTACACATATAAATTAATAAAATTACAATTTGTTGTCGCCTGCACATTATATTCTCCTACATAAAAACATGCTAGGTATGATTAATCATGGATCTTTCTGGTTATCTGCCCTACTCCTGACTAACAACAAAGTGGCATGCAGATAACAGGAAAGTTTCATAATATCTTTTTATGGATGGGTCAGAAAGCCTGACTGACATCTCAGAATGCTGGTCTACTGTAGGAAAATGCATTTTAAAAATAATATTTGAATCATGCTGTACTTGTTTTTACCTATAGCTTTAGATGATACCACATCTGGAACCTCCTCTGTTATACATGGCTATCCTCGGCTCATATCACCGGCAGCCTCTAAAACTCAGATTTCATGAAGCAAAATTAACAAGATAAATTAATAATGTAGTTTGTCTATTTTTAGTTATGTAAATAGTTTTCTAGGCTGGAACTGTGTTGATCTTGAATTCTGAAGTTTCACTTAATTTTGTTTCTTAATTATAAAAGGCTGCAGACCTGTGTGTAATGTGTGATTTAGTATGTTAATTTCTAGTGCATTGTGCATATTTATGGTATAATGTGTTAATTTGTTTCTATGGTGGCAAAACTGATCTACTCCAGTGTGCTGTCATGTAATTATCTTTCTTACCACACTAACAAACCAGGTCACACATTTGCATATTAGTTATAAACCACACAAAGCCATATATCAACTACATTAATTGTGGTAAGTGTGTATGTTCCATGGGAGCGAATATTACCTAAGTCCATTCAGAGCTGCGCGCGTGCACAGCTCTTTCCGGATGCTGCTAGTGCGTGCACATAGTGAGTCCAACCTCACTCCCAGGCGTAGTGGAGTTCCCCCTGTGCTGTGTGTGAGTGCTTTTTTATTTTGTCTTGTTTTTCGATTTCCGTGGATTTTTTTCCCCAAGTCCCGTGTTCCTCAACTGCTTGCAGCCTAAGTAAGTCCCACTGCTTGCAGGACAAGTGTTTCAATGCCTCAACTGCTCGGCTCGCTTCCCAAGGCTCGCAGGGCGGTGAGCGCCTTTGGAGCTCATAGCCTAAGTGCTCCGACCCCCTGCGTGTTTCAATGCCTTACTTCTCCAAGTACTCTGAGCTCGGAAGGCTTCTATGCGTTAACGGCTCGCTTCGCAAGGCTCGCAAGCGTGACGGCAACTCGCAGTTTGACGAATATATGTGATTAAATGGAATTGCAACTTATAATAGATTAGAATTGCCACAATGAAAGGCTTAAGGAAAGCCAATAAAGGAATGGATGCCCACAGTAAAGATATCTGCATATAAATGTTAATATATGTTTAACTTTTTAAATCTTTGCTCCCATTATCACTTCAGTTCCTTAAAAAATGTATACTATAAATATATTTCAGTTATTCCTTTAATAAAAAATTAGAAAATGTAGAAGTTTTCTGCCATTTTCTTAATACAGTACTATTTTTTAAATATTTTTGAAGAACTACACTTAAAATAGTAAAAAAACAAAACAATCCAGCTATTATATAAATATTCAATTAAACTGCTAAACCATTTTCCTTCTGATAAATATCTTGAGTTGGGAGGAATCTTTGAATGCGCAGAAAGTTTCTGAAGAAAGGGAATGTGGCATCTAACATTACCAGTGCTTTCAACACAAGTAATGGAAAGGCTATCAATTTACAAGCAGACGCCCTTCAGAACAATTAACAGATAAGCAAATATGAAAAGGACCATGGATTGCTGCTGTAATATTTGCCTATAAGATAAAACTGTAAAGATTATTTTGTTTTGTTTTCTTGATGTATTTGTCCATTATCAAACTTAGTTACTTAAAATACACCAGGGCCTCCTTGGCTAACCCCCATCCCCCCCACCCCCCTATCAGAAATTGGTCCATACCGGTTTTAAAAATAGAGCATTTCTACTGAAGCTACAACAGGCAGCAGTTTGGATCAGTTCAGTTGTCTGGGGATGTGTAACAGGGAAGAAGTGAGAGCAAGGGCTGCAAAGTACAGGGGAGATGGGTTCTGTGAGGGGGAGCAAAGGAGATAGGGATGGAGCTATGTGTATTGGGTGCTGTGTGGGGATGGATGCTGATGTGGACTGGGTGGTATATAGGAATGGATGCTAGAGGGGTGGGTGCTGTGTGGTGGTGGATGTTGAGAGGAAGGAAGGCGAGGGAGGAAGAGAGCGAGAGGTGTGGAGGGAGTCAGGAGCAAGGGGAGAATGAAGATCAGGTGGAGAGATTAGGAGGGTGGGGGTAGAGAATAGGAGGATAAGTCAGGGTGGGGGATCACGAAGTGGGATCAGGTGGGGAGTGATCAGAAGGAGGGAGCAAGTTAAGGGAGAGAGGGAGATATTTGGAGTGGAAGAGGGTAAGGAGAGAGGGAGAGATCAGGAATTGAAGAAGATAGAGATCAGGAGAAGGAATCAGGGGGGAAGGGGAAGAGATTAGGCTTGGAGTAAGGGAGGATCAAAGAGGAGATGGGGAATAGATCAGGAACAGGGAAGGAGAAATCAGGACAAGGAATCAGGAGAGGAGGGGTGAAATGAGGGGATGAGGTGGAGAAAAAAGGCGAGAGGGGGAAGAGAAGGAGAGAGAGATGGAGATGAGGGAAGTACGGGAGAGGGGATGAAGGAGATAAGAGAGAGGGAAGAAGGGGTGATAAGGAGTTATTTGGGAATAATGGGGAGGAGAGATGAGAAGGATGATAGGGAGAAGGGAAGGGAGGAGGGATGAGAGGGATAAGGGGAGGAAAAGAGGGGTGTTGGAAGGTTTATTTTTTGTTTAATATCTGTTACTGTATAGACTACATTGTTATGTACAGGGGGTATATGCATCTGCTTGATAAAGGCAAGAAAGGTCTTCAGTGCAGTTGTCAATTAATTGCTGTCTTCATCAGAAATAAATATAATGTTTCCTAAATGCATTATTAGTGTGTTCAGGACCCAATGCTTTTGTTATTCGCTAAACTTTCACTGATCGCACCGGTTTGAGTAACTGTATAAAGGTCCAAGTAAAATACTTAATTACTTGCTTTATATATTTTTTTTCTTTACCAATTTTCACACAATCAGATTGAGAAATATACTAGTGAAGGCTGAACATCTACTGGAAAAATATATATATAATTTTCCGTATTAAATTCAAGTAATCTGACAGAAACTCATATCTAAATAGATGCGTTACAATATGTGGCAAATGTGTCTGATCTAGAGGGTGAGTAATATGTTTAGAACCACCGGCACTGAATGGGTTAAATATACCAAACAAGATAAATAAATAAATAAAAATAATAAAACACACTATTTTTAGTTTAATAAGCTCAGTTGCATTAACAGAATTAGCCCAATAGTCAGTGTAAAAATAAAAGTATTTCAGTATTCATTTCCTTTTGTATTTGAACAAACAATTTGTTATTTAGGGCAGAGAGAGGAACACACTTGAGAAAGTATCAGAATCAGACTACAGTCCCAAATCCATGATAAATAAGTAATATACTGCGTTTCATGGTGAAGTATATAACCATACATAACAATAAAAGCCAAGTAATGCCTTTTTTCTGAATAAATTATGCCTTCCGGAAGGGTTAATCTATGTGTATATGTAATAAAACTCTAAATTTATGGAAAAACACTCAGTAAAACAGATGTATTTTTGCAAGTTTGATAACTCCTTAAAAGCTGTATCACAAGATTCGATTTCATGGAACAGAATAAAAAGTGTGTAATAAATCAAACCGTTTTTTTAGGAGAAAATTGAAATTCACAAATATATTTTTGCAACTGAACAGGGTGATTAATTCACTTTAGTGGATATTGCTATAAAAATGTCTATTATTCAAGATTGGTTCACTCATAATGAATTACCTGTATGACCTGGTTTTGGACTTTCCAGATATTATTTATAAAACTGCAACATCTTTGTCAATTCGCTAAGTCTCGCTTGTGTTTTTTTTTTTTTTCTATTTGCCTTCCTCTGGACTAATTAATAAGAAAAAAATTAAATAATTGATTAATAATTAATTAACAACTAATGAATTAATAGTTAATCTGCATATTGCAGATCAGAGGAGATCTTAAAAGGTTGAACTTGATGGACTGAAAGTCTTTTTTCAACCTTAAATACTATATGTAACTATCTTCTGTAGAGCTGTACACAAGGGGGCAGAGTATTATTATGGGGATAGGAACTAGAGAGCCAGCAAACTATAGTGTGGCCATTATCATGTAAGTGTCTACCTTTATGTAGGGTGACAAATATGTTTCCATGATACAATATTTAAAGTCTGAGTATTGTATCATGGAAACATATTAGGACAAATACATTATTACCGTATATACTCTAGTATAAGCCGACCCGAGTATAAGCCGAGGCACCTATTTTACCACAAAATACTGGGTAAAATGAGTGACTTGAGTATAAGCCGAGGGTGGGAAATGTGCTGCCCCCAGTGTCCCTTCTCCCCTCTCCCTTCCCTGTGTCTCTTTCCCCTCCCATATCACCCTCCTCAACCCCCCTCCTCATTCTCAACCTCCCTCCCCCCCTCCTCATCCTCAAAGCCCTCTTCATCCTCCTTCCTCAACCCCCCTTCCTCAACTCCCTCCTCACCCTACCCTCAACCTCAACCCCCTCCTACTCATCAACCCCCTCCCCTCTAAATACCTGCCCCTCACTTACCTGGTTCTTCTCCGGTCTCTGCTCCGTCTTGACCCCGGCGCGCATGTGACGTCACATGCGTGCCGCGTCATTAGCATATCCCAGGTGCCGGCACCCGGTATATGCTAATGACGCGGCGCGCATGTGACGTCACATGAGCGCCAGGGTCAAGACGGAGCAGAGGCCAGAGAAGAATCAGGTAAGAGAGGGGGAGGTATTTAGAGGGGAGAAAGTGAGGAGGGGGTTGATGAGGAGGAGGGGTGTTCAGGATGAGGAGGGGGGAGGGAAAGAGACACAGGGGGGTAGAGAGACACGGAGGGGTTAGAGAGACATGGGTGGGGGGGTTAGAGAGATGCGGGTGGGGGGGGGTTAGAGAGACGCGTGTGGGGGGGGGGAGGTTAGAGAGACGCTAGGGGGAGTGACTCGAGTATAAGCCGAGGGGGCCCTTTTTAGCCTTAAGAAAAGTGCGGAAAAACTCTGCTTATACTTGAGTATATACGGTATTTGTATTATTTTCCTACAGTCCTTTATTTTAACACATTAAAAAAAAATGGAGGGCTCTGTCTTTGAGCTTAAAATCAAAACCTATACAGTGCTTTCCCTAAAGCAGCAACACAAGATTGAACTCCCAAACTTACATTCTAAAGGCATTGGGTCTGGTACAGGAAGGTCAAAGATGTGTCGTGCGTATTAAGGCTGGATGTGATAAGCTTCTTTAAACAGGTGAATTTTCAGTGAGGTTTTGAAGGATTTGAAGCAGGAGGATAGTCTAGTGGAGCGAGGCAAGGAGTTCCATAGAATAGGGCAGCACGAGAAAAGTCCAGAAGGTGAGGAGGATAGAAGAAGGTTGTTAGCAGAGCGAAGAGGGCGGTTTGGAGAGTATTTTGAGATGAGAGCAGAGATATAAGGGGTGCACTGTTGAGGGCATTATATGTTAGGATCATGATTTTATATTTTATTCTGGAGACTATGGGAAGCCAGTGGAGTGACGGACAGAGATGTGCTGCAGACACCGAGTGATGAGTGTGGTAGGCGAGTCTAGGGGAGGCGTTCATTATAGACTGGAAATAGACGGGTGATAGGAGGGCAGCAAGGAGAGAGTTGCAGTAGTCAAGGAGAGAGATGATGGATTAGGATTTGAATTATGTCTTGTGTAAGGTAGTGACATATTTTGAAGATGTTTTTTAGATGAAAAAGACTGATTGTATATGAGGAATGGAAGAGCGGGCAGGGTCCAGTAGAAGCCCCAGACAACAGACCTGGGAGGTGGGAGTGATGATGGTGTTGTCAACAGTGAAAGATACTAAAGCTATGACAGGCATGGACATAAAACATGTTCAAAGAAGATATTCATTTAAATAGACCCTTCTAGAGCTCAGAAGCTGCCATGATTGTACTTCCATTTCAGGACAAATGCGGAAGTTCAAAGGCAAATCAAGTTAGGCTTACACGTATACGAACAAGATGTCTTCTACTGAGCATGTGTAGGGAAGATGGAAGATGTCAAATGCTATATGAACTGAACAATGATCAACAAATTCTCCTCCCCTCCGTCCCTCTCTCCTCCTTCCAATCCAGAATAGTTAATAAAAACTATCAGAACACACCACCTTAGCCTCCAAGTCAGCAGGAAGTCAGGAGATACATATGATGTTTTTCCAAAATTACAGCGACCCTTTAAATATATGTCTTCTAAAGCCACATGAAGGACAATTTTTCATGCAATTATGTTTTATATATTACAAAAGTCGTTTTTTGAATGAAATAAATATTTAAGGCGTCACAATACAGGGTCAACTGTCCATTCATGTGCAGGGCTACCTTCTACACCTCACCAGCGGGAGTAGACAGTACAATATCAGTAACCTTTCTTCAGATCAGACAGCCACAAACAGAGCATTAAAATCAACATCCAGCAAGACAACATGGATCTACCACCTATGTCTTAACCAGAAGATCTCTTTATTGAACAGTGCACAACATATTTATAGGGAAAATATAATGCTAACCGAACTCATTAACAAAAGTAATTAAACAGTAGTGCCACTTGGTAACGTAATTAAGAAAACTAGATAAGAAGGCCGAGTTAACCTAATACAGAAATGTTGCATAATATGTAACTGGTTAGGAAGCAAGTTGTTTATCATTGAAGGCCTCCTGTGGAGATATTTAAACTGTGGGATATAAAGCTTTGTGTCCGCTCCACAAATGGCTTCTTACATCTGCCGTTGCAAACAATAATTTTATTACACCTCCATAAACCAGGTTACACAGTGCACCTGGAATTACCACTTAAATTATTTATAAAACAATACATACCAGTATCAGGAATATAATCACTAAAACAAGCACCCTGTATTACAGTATAGTAAATTAACCACCTCTATAGCACAGTGAATATACTCAGAGCTGAATATGGTACCAACAAAACAGTGAATCCCTTAGCTTAGATGCCCAATCAAAAAAAAAAAAATTCACACAGCCCTGACTGCCACATAGTGGTTTGTGACAAAAGGTATATAGAAGGTATATATATATATATTTATTTACTTGTATGTACTTTGTTTTATTAAGAAGCGATTAAAAGTTCTATTTTTATTGCCTACAATCATGTAAATAATTCCTGCATGGGTCTTCCCACTGTGGTGTATACAGTCAGACTCTGTAACGCTTGATGTGCAGTGCAGCGTCCTAGCCTATCAGGGACGACATCTGAGTAGCATGCTGCAGCAGGTTTTACAAACCATGGTCCTTGATAGACTAGGACGCTGCACTGCACAGAAAACCCTACAGAGTGTGTGTCTGCATACACTACAGTGAGCAGATGCATTTAGAGGCTATTTATTTTTAAAGAAGCAATTAAAAGATCTGCTTAAAATCATGCAAAGTACATATGAGTAAATATTACACAGGATATTCCATATCAATATTCCTAATCTGTTAACCTTCCCTGAGACTAACAAGAATGCACAGAGAATACTGTAATATGCAGGTCTCACTTGAAGAAAATCTATATATATATTTCTATTACAGCTCATTGGCTGACAGAGGGAAGGTCCCAAGAGCAAGAAATCATTTGAACCAATTTATTGTGCTCTGAGAGCATCATTTGAAAAAAGCCAACGACATGTGATACGTCTGAAAAGGGTATCTGATAATGTAAAAAAGTAAACAATGATTTATATGTCCCTTTAACAATATGGAAGCGTCAGTGGATCTAAACAATAATATCCAATTCTTTTTAAAGAGTGTTGCAAAACAGCCTATAAATTGGACTAGCCTTTCTTTAAAATTAAACAATTCCTGATATAAACCTTAAAGAACAAAAAGTTAATTGAAAAGCCCTATATGGTTAAAGAAAAGCAGATCTGAAATATTTATATTGGGCTCTTTAGAAAAACTTGATAATGGACAAAATGTGTTAAAAAAATATAAAAAAAATAATAATGCAGCTATTGATGTGTTATTTTATCTATTCAATTTTGCTGTTGTGGGAGTAAACATTTGCGTTTTTATTGATCTGATTATTCACCTCGGATGCAGATAAGATCTCTATTTATTTCTATTAAAAGGGTGACACAATGTTGAAAAAAGTAACAATTGAATGGAAATGTAACTCAAAAGACAATTAAGGAAAACACAGTAAAGAAAAATGTTCATATAACACTGTAGAAATTAAGGAATAGTTACACAGTAATTGAGGTTGAAAAAATACTTTTAGTCCGTCAAATTGAAACTTTTTAGATCTCATCTGATCCTTCTAATATGTGAATTAATTGTAACTTTTTTTTTTATATCTACCTCTAATGAGACTGTGTTGTGATCAGTTTCCCAAAGGTTGCCCTATTTCAACATTTGATTTTATATCCATATTATTTGTGATGACTAAATCCAAGATAGCCTCATTTCTAGTAGGCTCTTATATAACCTGGGCCAGATCAGGATCTCCAGCTTATTTCAGGGTAATTACAGTCTCCCATTAATAAAACTTGCCCATGCTTTGCTGCATTGCATTTATTCACTTTCAAATTATATTTGGGGGTTTACAGCATACTCCAACATATAGTTTTTAAGTATTACCTGAACCCACAAGATTGACAATATTATCACTAGTTTCACCATAAATATCTTCTCTGACTATAGGCTTACAACCAGGCTTAACATACAGACAAATCTCTCCTCCTCTTTTACCATTTCCACTATCTTTAATAAATGGGTTATAACCATCCAAATGAATGATACAGTCATGAGAATCACCCACCATGTTTTGGTAATGCCTATGAAGTCCCATTTCTCATTTACTGTTAATAATTCTAACTGATGCATTTTGTGGCAAGCTTCTGGCATTAGCACTTTAGGTTGCTATGTCTCTGCCAATTTGAAGTACTTGCCACTGTATCTGAGTTATTTACATGTCCTCTCTGTTGACTATACTAACTTTTCCCCTTCTCCATACCTCCTCTACACATACCTCATTACTTCTATCTAATCCCTAGTCAATAATTATTTACTTAATCTGTTTGAGTCCCCTATCACCAAAGTGTAATAAAGTCCCCTACCACTATGTATTTTCTTTCATCTTTTACGTTCTGAAAACATTTTTTTTTTACAATATCAAGACTAGCTCTTTAAAAGAACATATTATAAATATGGGACTTTGCTAGTCATTTACTTGGCAAAGCAGTAGTAGATGCTTCACAATGCTTCTCAACATTGCAAAGGGCCAAAGAGGAAAATGTTTATCTGCTTCTTCTTGCTTTTTTCTAGGAAAAGATACAAAAGATAAAGTGGCATGTGATTAAATGTGTGATTTTATTTCAAAAGAGAGACATTAGGAGGCTTAGAGACGAGTGGGATTTCCCCTAAAAATGAGGGACAGTTGAGAGGTGTTGAAACGAACGAGAGACAGAATGAGACTTATATACATTTTATTTTTACATAATAATCCAGAACTCTAAGAGCCCCTGTTTCACTTTAATGAGATAGAGAAGATTCAGAGGGCATATCTGACCTATTGTGAAACATACTGACTGGACTTAAAGGGCCATTGCAGTCTTAAAAGAATAAGGTTTAATTTGTTTATTTATTAATGGACTAGAAATAAAATCAAAGAAAATAAATTCAATGTAGCATTTAAAATGTTCATTTAAACTTCGTATTGTAGCTTTTAGCATATGTGCTTCTCTTTGCCCCTACATGGTGTCTGAGAGGATCTGTCAAGAAAGCTTTCCTAAGGTTTGCTGACTGATTGGTGTATGTTAATCTATAATAGCCAGTGCATAGAAGTAGGCAGAGAAAGACTGATGTGGTTATAAATAAAGAGTAATAATAATAAAATTATAAGAACAATCAATAAATATTCCTATTACTATTCAGCAGATTTTAAGCAGCGAGTTTAAAATCATGTAGGGTGCTTATAGAAAAAGCACTTTCCGCAAAGATTTTAAGCTCAAAACAGGGCCCCTTCATCTTCTACAGTTTATTAATATTGTACTTCCCCTTGTTCTTATTCCCTGTACAGTGCTACGGAATATGTTGGCGCGTTACAAATAAAAGATAATAATAATAATAATGAACCTCCAAATCCCCCCAGACACCTTTTAGAAGTGGAAAGAAGTAGATCTACTGAAATTTAGGTTTTAGCAGCTAAGGTTAAGAAAATTAATCAAATATTGATTTAATTGCGATTTACTAAATAAATGAAACACTATTGCATAAGCATTTTTTTTCAGTCATTTCTGACTTTCCGTGACCCTATGAACCACAGCATACCAGACACAATTATATCTCTGGTTGTGCTGATCCATAAGGTTTTCGTGGCAAAGATATTGGAGTGGGGTTGCCAGTTTTTTCTCCAGTGGGCCGTGATTTGTCTGAGCTCTTTGCTATGACCTGCCCATCTTAAGTGACCCTTCATGATATAGCTCACAGCTTCATTGAAGTATGCAAACCCTTAACCACGACAATGTAATGATCCAGAATTTTTTTTTAAAATTTCATCTATAAAATTGATTTTTAGTGTTCGCCAGGGCATCATTGAATCTGCTGGTGATGGTATGGGTCACACCCATGTTTTTGGCATCTTGAGTTTAAACCTTTCAAGGTGAAATGGAGATGTTAATAAGTACCACAGTCACTGATAACTCAGCAAAAATGACAGCTGTATTCTCATTTCAATCTTTTATTCCCTCTCCTCCTATGGAGCAGGGTCATTAATTTCCTATTTTCAGGGCAAAGCAAATGAACAAAAAAGAAATCAGAAAGCTTGGATCTTGGGAGAATGCAGAGTGCTTATTTTTCAAGAGGGAGTGTGTGAATTGCCCGAGAATAATAGAAAATAAACACAGTGTACAGCTCTTCATGGCACACAGAACTTGTGCCGTAACTTAGAGGAAAGAGCAATTTGTTTCCCTGTAATGTATTTTTGTGCTTTCCCTTTAGATGTAACCGTTTAATAAAATCAGGAGCATATTAAAGTTTTGGTTCAGTGTAGTAGCCCTCCAGCAAAATGTACTCTCGCTGAATGTATCTTGTGTGTGGTGCGAGAGCATTTCTGCTGAAATATTCTATATTCCTTTCTGATTAATGAAGACCAAACAAATATGGCGAATCATCTACAGGAAGTTTGGTGCATATCGGGTCAGGGGTTCAAGGGACACGGGGTGCAAATGTGCAAATCAAGTACAGTGGAACCTCTATATTCCTTATTAATCGTTTTTTGGCCCTTTCCTGACGATTCACTAGCATTTGATTTAGCCAAAACTGTCCGATTGTCCAATGTTTCTGTCTTTTTTTTTTGTTATTTTGTGACAAACATTGGATTTTTGGATGAATATAGGAGCATTTTTTTTTTCCCTAACAAAATGTGACTAATATTGTATTTGACAAATATAGGTGCTGATGAATATAGAGGTTCCACTGTATTTTAAATAATATAAAAGCATTTTTTGTTCATAAAAAAAATATTTAGAAAAACATATTTAAAAAGAAACAAACAAGAAATACCTAGGAAATACCTGAATGAGTAGCGAGTATACCGGACTTTAGATCTAATTGGCAGACACTTATGACTCACATACAGCTATACTGCTGCACATTGGCTGACAGGGACAACCCCCCCCAAAGACAGTTATACATTCAAAGCAGTTTATTCTGCTCTAGGAACTTCATTTTAGAAAAAAGAAACATTGTGTTCAACATTATCAAACCCCTTTTTTATATTCAGCAAAGAAAGAAAAGAGTTCAGTGGCACTTAGGGAAAAAGATTAATTCTGCACAATTTGGAGCACACCACTGTAAAGAACTTTTACTTTTTACATTTTTGAGATCCGTGTTTTTTTTCTCTGTGTACATAGGTCACTGACATGCCACCAGACATGCTCACTACACAGAGCTGTTGATGTGGGTCTAAGCAAAAAAATAAATAAAAAAATAAAGATTAAACTCTTCCCAATTTCATCTGTGCAGAGAAAGGAATGCTGATAACACCTGAATAGGACAGAAGCGCGTTAACATCTCCTGCTGCATTCCAATGTTCAACGAAGAACTATAAATCTTTGTTTTCACAGTGCTTTCACCTCACTAGGAGCCCCATTCAATTGAGCTTTCGGACAATCCGGGAGCCCGTAAGTGAGGTCATAAGCTACCGTATATACTCAAGTATAAGCCGAGTTTTTCAGCCCTTTTTTAAAGGCTAAAAAGGGCCCCCTCTGCTTATACTAGAGTCACTCTCCCCCCCCCCGTGTCTCTCTAACCCCCCCTTGTGTCTCTCTCACCCCCCGTGTCTCTTTCCCTCCCCCCTCATACTACCCCCCCCCCCCTTCCTGTCTCTGGCCTCCGCTCCTAGTCTTGATGTGCCGTGCATGTGACGTCACACGCGCGCGCCACGTCATTAGCATACACCGGGCTTATACTCGAGTCACTCATTTTACCCAGTATTTTGTGGTAAAATAGGTGCCTCGGCTTATACTCGGGTCCGCTTATACTCGAGTATATACAGTAATTTGCTATTCAATTAGCGTCTTTTTGCAGGCTCTGATCGGCTTCTGAGTTACACCTTGAGAAAAAGGGGCGATGGGTAAACTCATAACTTACAGCCCCCAAAAGCCATTGATCTTTCAATTTTGGAAGGCTAAAATTGAAAAATCACTATTCAATTGCTCAATTTCCCCAAGCCCGCAAATGTTTTCACACATGTAAACAGCAAATGAAGAAGAAAATCCCACGAGTGAGAGAGAGGAACCGCAAGGGGGTTAGACACCTATTCGTAGTACTGTAAATGCAAATAACAGAACAATACTGCACTGTAAATAATGTATCAGGCCACCCACATGCACTAGAACAGTATTGGCATTCATTTTCATGATTCTTTATTGTGATGGTTTACGAGTCTGATCGCATATCGGACCCCTAAAAATAACTGATTGACATGTAACCTCCATGTTTTACTGCCGTAATAATGACAGTCTAATTTTCGATTGGCTGATTTGAAATGGGAGGCTACAAACTTGCTTAATTGACGATGTTCTTGGCCTGAACCGCTCTCAACCAGTGCATGGTTTACGGTTAAATAGCATTGTTATCACAGACGAACGGGAGCCCGCAACACACTCGCAGACATTCGGCCTACAACAATCGAGTTGCGGACTTGCAATTGAATATGGCCCAAAGTCGACATGTGTTATTAATCATGAAATTGTCAGTAGGCAGGGTACACTGTGTTTATAAACACACCTAATACGTAAAAAAAAATGTTAGGTGTTATTAGTGTAATAAAAAAATAGGTAATTTTATCATACAATATTGTGCTCTTTGACACCATGAAGAGCATCTACATTAAGGTAAATGGTCCTTTAATGGGTTTAGAATTGGGGTTGGGATTAGGATAAGGCTAGCTGTGTGCATAAAAATGGGAAATACCATTAATGAGTCTGAATAATATATCAACATCTATTGTGTGTAGATTTCTATTCATTAACATGTGACATCTTAAGACCACATACAATACAAATAATGCACTATTAATACAATTTACTAATGTAATGGTCTCCCAAACTCCCAGCACTGATGGGGATTACATGATGCACCCCCCCACCCCCCAGCAAATTAATAAACTTACTCCCTGGGTTTGCAAATTACTTCAATTTTCTGGACTTCATTTTGAGAAGGAATGTCTCTTAAAAATCTTAGCTAAATTAGCATAACATTCATAATTCGTTTTAGCCAATCACAGGAATACAACATTGTTTTAGTTTGTGTAAAGTCAGTTTGTGCAGCAAAGCATCATGGGATATGTAGTCTTTTTTTTAAAGCTCCACAAGGAAGCAAAGAGTCGTAGTAGTATTATCTACTTAGAATACAACACTGTATTTTATCTGTGATGATTAGCGATTCCTTACACACCAACCTTACTTAAAACAAGTAAAGTAAGTGACGGAAGTGAGCTAGTAACTGGACATGAACAAGGCTAAATGTTGTGTCGATTTACCATTATGATCTGTGCTACTTGGGCCAAATGTCTCTCTTTTGTAGTCAGCAATAATTGCCCAGATTCTAAATTATTTATCACTTGGCGTAAGGTTTAGATGTTTTCATAAAATGTGTTTAATTAGCAGTGTTTTAATGCAACAAAATTATATTGGAAAATGCAAAAAAGCTTATAGAAAATCCCAAGGCAGTCATAAAAGACTGAAACTTTCATCACAAGTGATAAATATTATTTCTATGGTATCAAGCCAATTTCCTTCAGGTCCAAAAAGTGACTGATCTATTATTCTGGTTTTGTACCTTATGAAATGATTATTAGATGCCAGGGATGCTCACTATATGTCCTAGAATGTGACCCTTATACATTAGCTTCTAATGCAGATACCAGACAAAAGGTTTCTTGCACGCCAAAAACAGCAAACCAGTCATAACTCAGATTAATCGAATATATAAAGATTTATATAGTTATAAGACTTATATAAAAAATTCACTGCCGTTAAAGATTCTGCACAGGGTCTTCATCTACATTTTCTGAGCAGGTCAGAAAGACTGTTCTCAAAATGGCTTTCTGTAATTATAGTGGGCAACGTTTTAATGAGATTTGTCAGTTCTCATTTATTAGGTTTGATGAGTTTATGGTTTGGATTAGGGATACATGTTATGGTTAAGGTTGGAAATAGTGTTTTGGGGTGGTCAGGGCTGGTCTGTGGTGCAGAATGTGACTACTAAGATAAAGGATACTGGAGCAAATTAAGATGATGAGGGACGGGAAGAAAGAGTCTCCAGGTACGGTATTCAAACTAAAGAAGGGTTGATGTGTGGTCAAAGTGCCAGATGGACATACTTCTACCTACATGACATCATCATTGCATGTCATAGTTCTTAAGGCCGGAACGCATTAGGTTCAGTGCCTAAATAGCACTGTATGACCGGCCATATAAAACAAATGAGGCAATGAATATTTAAAGGATGTACCAGTGGTCCTGGAAATAGGTTTCACACCACGATTTAAGACTAAGAACAGTGATTATGTGCTAAAGGGAATATTTTTAAGCCGATGGAAACTATAGCTAATGAACATTATGAACATGAACAACATCATTTGCACTTTTCTACCCACCATAACAGTTGTAAAATAAGCATAGGATCTTGTTTTTTATATTATGAGCAGAAGTGATCACCGGGTAAAGGGAAGGAGGGGGTGTATTGTGGAAGGTAGCTGTTCAAAGAACATTTTTAAACACTGTAAAAGTTGTTTTCTGCAAATAATGACTAGAAAGCTGATGTAATAATAACTAAAGAGCAAAAGTCTTCTCTGTTCCATCCACACTGTTAAATTAAACAAATCTAGGAGTAAGCCTTTGTGTAAAATGGATGGTATTCATTTAAACCAACAGTAATACAAAATGGCTCCTCAATATTTGCTCTCAGTTTGTATCATAACTGATCATGGCATTGGAAGGAACTGACATTTTCTATCTCTGTCTCATTAATAAATTATTTCTGAAAACAAATTTTTCAGTCACAATTAAATTTTGACGGTTGAAACCATGGTCGTTTAGAAGAATGATAGAAAATATTGGAATCCACTGAACAACAACAAAAAAGATAAAGACTATTTGTAAATCTTTAATTTGTAAATTAGAAGTGTGAAAAATCAAGTAACAATGTCTCAAGATTCAGTATTTAACTAGCAACATCCTGTTCGCACAGTGCAATACACATATTGCAGGAGCCATCTTGGTATAAACACTGCTTATGAATAACAATAGGGTTGGTCTTCAAGATAATCTGCTGCTGTTGTGTTGGTTTTGGCATATAAGATTGTTTGTTTGTTAATGCTGCAGTTGTATTATTATGCACTGGCGCCCACGAGGAATATGTGGTAAATAAATGATGAGAATAATGATCCGTATAGAAAAAATATTTTCCTGTGTTTGTGAATCTCATTGATATGGAGGGAGCAGTTCAGGTTTTGAGGAAGATAAGGACGTGGACTCACTAAAGTGAAGAGGGGGGTTTAATAAATCTGCAGGGCATCTGGATAATTTTGGAGACAGTTTCATTAAATTAGACACTGTCCATGTGAATTGGAGTTATTGGTATCAGGAGCTAGACAGAGCTGGATTTAATAAAGATGAGGTAGCAAAGGATTACCCCTTTTAGCTCTCTCTCCCAACTTTCCCTTCTCCGTACATTACTTCACTAGTTCCTTGACATGTATTTTCTCCCTATTTATTTCCCATGTATTCCTATTCTCTTAGCTCCACTCCCCCTATCTTTATCTCTATTTCTTTTCACCCTACCGACCATCTCTTCCCCCTAAATTAAATGGAGATGTGACATAGCAGTAGAGTGATTCATTCCAGTCCCACAATAAGTGGGGTATGAACATAGGTATATAGAGGTTTCCTGGATTATGAATGTCTGATAAAGGTTTTCATTTACTACTGATTATCCTCTATTTGCAATCAAATAAATCCCAAAATAAACCTTGATAAACCTACCATAAAACTTGCTTCTCAAAATTAACTAACAAAAAACTGAAGAAATTTGCAATGCCCCTGAATATCCGAGGTAAATTTGCATAAAATTCATAATTTGCTGTGGCCAATCAGAAGCAGCTACAACATTGTAGCAATATCTGGGGATTCAGTCTCTGTAGCAAAGCATGGGATGTGTAATGGTTTGTTCTTGCTATGAGGAAGCAGCTCAGGTAGTGCTACTCTAAATCTGTGCACCATGCTGCTGTTGGATTAATGGTTAGTATGGCGTTAAAAAAACCCAACAAACATACTCGTAGGCAGTTTTTCTATTGGTTAGTATGAAGTGTCTGTGGTGTGAAAACCAAATTTTATTTTTAAATAAAAAAAATCTGTATGTGTATAAAATGAATGAATGTGATTAGAAAACGTTTCAAGCAGGGAATCCTTCCATATACCATTAATTCAGAGTGTGGGTATGAAATAATATATAGGTATGAGAGCAGTGATTGTTGCTAAATGTAGTGAGTGTGTATTAGAGCAGCGTGTGGCCATAAAGACAGCGTATTTGTCACTAAAAGTCAGTCCGTATGAAAGCAGAGTGTGGATATATAAGCGGAGCAGTTGATGCTCTATAATAATTCCCTCAAGTGCTACAACTTCATTAAACAATTAGCTGACATTTTCCCTCAGGTCAAAGCCCCCAAAAATCAGCGCCTGCTCCGGTGTAGCTGATAGCTCTGATTGAGAGTGATGGAGCTGGTCTTTAACCCTTCCACTGCAGAAAAATCAGATCAGGGACTTGGTGACTCCGAACGAGACGTTGATGGGTAGCTTGGGGTCCTGGGCCAAAGGCTGATTGTCACTGCCATGTGTCATCCATTCAAGGCACATATGACACAAAGCAGATCTGGTCAGCCCAGGAGGGCTAGAGGGAGGGTGGACTGGGCAGCATCTGGTAGGAGCACAGAGAAGGGGCCAGCGGCTGTGTAATTAATCGATGTGACATCCCGGGAATGTAATTCTGGACAGTGTCTCCAGGCAAAGCTCTGCGAGAGCCAACACACACTAACACGCAGTATATAAACCTACACAAAATGGAAGATTCCAAGGGGTTCCTGGACGCAAACATGTGGTATTATACAAGAAAAAGCCATCCTTCATATTCCACTGAGCTTGTTACTAAATATAAAAGGAAACCGTCAAAAATAGAAGCTAGTCCAACATTTCTCTATTTTACTCTGCTGTCAGACTTTATTTGGAATTGTGTTTTATACTCAAGACATCATTATGTTCCTGTAACGCAGAGGTTCCCAAACACTTGTCTGTAGACCCCCAAATATGCATGAGCATTATTCAGGTACACTTTACAATATTTTATGAAATACAATTATGAGAATAATTACAGATGCTTTATAACAGAATAGAAGCACCTAGATACTAGACTTTATGGTATATAAGGGTACAGGTTATATCTAAATTAATCTCAGAATGTTATAATTACAAAGGAGCAGGCAGACAAATTATAAGGTGGACCATAAGGAGTATTCAGGAGGTCTGTGAAGAAGCTACTACTAGCTACAAAGTTTTCTAAAAGTGAAGTGAATCATTCCAATTCCTATGTTATACTCCAAGCCTATTTTTCGTGTAGAGATTTCCGCATAATTTATGGATTATACCCAAGAGAATGACAATGAAAGTGATTACGTGTCATCACAAATATGAGAAAGGCCGCACCTTAGAGAGCACAGCCATATTATTCTCCCTTTATACATGCTATAGATTGGCAGAAACATAAATCTGTCATTTAAAATCTGCATAGCAATATGTACAGATGAATACAAACCATAGCAGTGAGAGTGTCTGGATCAGTGCATCAGTGTGTTATTCTTACAAGCTAGCTTTTACCTTCACATCACTTTGCCAGATTTGAATTCTCATACTGAGAAAAGTGATAGACATGGCCAGATTTTTTATTAGGCTGATTAGGCAGCCGCCTAGGGGCGGTTCCTGTGGAGGGTGGCCCATTTCCTATTTACAAATGTTCCGTAGCATAAGGAAAGGAAAACCTGCAGATCACATACTTGACACTAGGGGGTGAAGTCCTGGAAATAGAGTTACAAGAGGGAGAAAACTGCTGTGAGGCTGTGTACTAGAGGAAATTATATATGTTAGCAGTTTGTGGATGATATAAAATACTGTATGTTCTGTGTATATATGTGTTACTGTGTATGTTTATTTTCGAAGATCTATCTGTTTTGCATAGCTATACTATTTATGTATGTACTGTATACATATATACACATCGTCTCCCAACACTGCAAATGTATAGTGTGGGGAAACTATATACAGTATTGTATTTAACTGTCCAGTATGGAGGAAGAATTGCCTATATGTATCTAGAGGGAGAGAGAGAGAGCAGGAGTGGGGTATTTTATTTATCTCCTTAGTAAGGAGCAAGAACTTTGTATATCTCTAGAAGAAGACACCTGGAGAGGTATACTATCAATAAATTACAAATATTTTTTCTTCTTCATTTTTTCAATATATATATATATATATATATATATATATATATATATAGATATACTGTGTGCAGGGGAAGCAGTATGTACATCTCTATAGTGTTTAAGATATGTATTTTCAAGTAACTATACAGCATGGGAGGGACACATATCTATAATGTGGGGAGAACTATGTGTATATGTTTATAGCTAGGGTAGGAGGATTGTGTATAGTGCTGGATATTTTATATTATAGTGGGGGTAAAATGGTGTTTATATGTCTATAATGGGAGGAAATTAGTATTTCTTCCTATCTCTACATCTATAATTTTTTCTGTTAATAAGCTCTATAAATATATATGATTCTGTGCATAGCCCTTAGGGATGTTGTGTATATGCCAGTTCCTTGTGTGTGTGTGTTTATATATATATATATATATATATAAATATATATATATATATACACACATATACATATATACACAGTGGATATAAAAAGTCTACACACCCCTGTTAAAATGTCATGTTTCTGTGCTGTAAAAAAATTAGACAAAGATAAACCATTTCAGAACTTTTTCCACCTTTAATGTGACCTATAAACTGTACATCTCAATTGAAAAACAAACTGAAATCTTATAGGTAGAGGGAAGAAAGAATATGAAAATAAAATAATATGGTTGCATAAGTATGCGCACCTTTAAACTAATACTTTGTTGAAGCACCTTTTGATTTTATTACAGCACTCAGTCTTTTTGGGTATGAGTCTATCAGCATGGCACATTTTGACTTGGCAAGATTTGCCCACTCTTCTTTGCAAAAACACTCCAAATCTGTAAGATTGCGAGGGCATCTCCTGTGCACAGTCCTCTTCAGATCACCCCACAGATTTTCAATCGGATTCAGGTGTGGGCTCTGGCTGGGCCATTCCAAAACTTTAATCTTCTTCTGGTGAAGCCATTCCTTTGTTGATTTGGATGTATGCTTTGGGTCGATGTCATGCTGAAAGATGAAGTTCCTCTTCATGTTCAGCTTTCTAGCAGAAGCCTGAAGGTTTTGTGCCAATATTGACTGGTATTTGGAACTGTTCATAATTCCCTCTATTTTAACTAAGGCCCCAGTTCCAGCTGAAGAAAAACAGCCCCGAAGCATGATACTGCCACCACCATGCTTCACTGTGGGTATGGTGTTCTTTTGGTGATGTGCAGTGTTGTTTTTGCACCAAACATATATTTTGGAATTATGGCCAAAAAGTACAACCTTTGTTTCATCAGATCATAACACCTTTTCCCACATGCTTTTGGGAGACTTCAGATGTGTTTTTGCAAAATGTAGCCTGGCTTGGATCTTTTTCTTCGTAAGAAAAGGCTTTCGTCTTGCCACTCTACCCCATAGCCCAGACATATGAAGAATACGGGAGATTGTTGTCACATGTACCACACAGCCAGTACTTGCCAGATATTCCTGCAGCTCCTTTAATGTTGCTGTAGGCCTCTTGGTAGCATCCCAGACCAATTTTCTTCTCGTCTTTTCATCAATTTTGGAGGGAGCTCCAGTTCTTGGTAATGTCACTGTTGTGCCATATTTTCTCCACTTGATGATGACTGTCTTCACTGTGTTCCATGGTATATCTAATGCCTTGGAAATTCTTTTGTACCCTTCTCCTGACTGATACCTTTCAACAATGAGATCCCTATGATGCTTTGGAAGCTCTCTGTGGACCATGGCTTTTGCTGTGGGATGCGACTAAGAAAAGGTCAGGAAAGACCAACTAGAGCAGCTGAGCTTTATTTGGGGTTAATCAGAGGCACTTTAAATGATGGCAGGTGTATGCTGACTCCTATTAAACACGATTTGGAATGTGATTACTTAATTCTGAATACAGCTACATCCCCAGTTATAAGAGGGTGTCCAGGCTTATGCAACCACATTATTTTTTTGTTTTTCTTCCCTCCACCTAAAAGATTTCAGTTTGTTTTACAATTGAGTTGTACAGTTTATAGGTCACATTAAAGGTGGAAAAAGTTCTGAAATTATTTATCTTTGTCTCATTTTTTTACAGCACAGAATCCTGCCATTTTAACAGGGGTGTGTAGACTTTTTAAATCCACTGTGTGTGTGTATATATATATATATATATATATATATATATTCATCATAATGTTTTCTGCCCTCAGAGGTGTGTGGGCAAAGTGGAAATTATTGTCAAGCATTGGAAACTACTTTTTGTACATGGTTTTATTGTTCAGTTTGAATCACTGGAGTCTGTATTATGGGAGGAGGCTGTGGTATACAAGGTTGCTGCACTCTTGTTATATTAATGAGTGAATTGTGTCGGGGCAGCTTCAATTAAGTAAATTGTGCTTACTGAAATCATGTGTATATGTATACTCAAGTGAGGTAATTTATCTTCAAATTTAGGTTAAGGCTTATTTAAAGGCATTTCTAAGTTTGCCTGTTTTTACCTTTATCTAATCTAACACATGCCGCTTATATCAGACACACACATTACATGGGAGTCATTCTTAATACACAGATTTATTTTATTTAAAAATAAAACTTGTTTTCAACACCCTAGAGCTGCTTACATAGGCACAGTGAACCTACGAATAGAAACATTGGATTTGGGTATGGATTTTAACCCTTTACTAACCTTCAATCCAGCAGCATCTCAATGGCTCCTTATTGCTTCATTGTGCAGGGGACTACACATCCCATGATGTCTTGCTCCACAAACTGCCATTGATACAACGTATTAGCTGTCTGTGATTGGCCAAAAAGGAATTATGAATTTTATACTAATATTAGCCAGGATTTCCAGTGGTGTTAACTGCTTGCAAACTCAAGGGATTTAGCAAACATTAGGGTAAGTTAAATCATGTTTATTTTGGTGTATTTTCATGCAATTTCTTTTCCGTACATTATCAATTCCTTTCTATCAAATGCATTCATAATCCAGGAAACTTAAATAAAAAAAACTTTAAGTTGTCTCAAACTTTGACCCAATCAAATCAGCGTTCCAAGGGCCAATGACAACACAAAGTTAAAATAGTAGCAAACTAATAACTAGAAAACCATAACTTTTAAAGAAACAATATGAGTACTTTGTAATATAAAAGAATCATAAATGTAACCAGAACTAGCCATCTAAATTCGTATTATATCGACTACATAGTATTGCAGCTTGCAAACCCTATAACAAGAAGTATATTTTTTGAGGGCAGGAAATTCCTTTAAGTAGGTTTCCTACTATATAGGTACAGCTTTAGAGCTAAAGAAATATTGGCAAAGGGCCTCCCAGTTCATGTAATATTTAACACATAATATGAGTGAGGATGGTAAGATGCTGCTGGCTGTCTAATACTGAGAGGTTAATGTCTCTCAAGAGCACACAGAAAATAGGCTCTAGTTAAACAGAGAAGGAGTAAGTAAGTCTGAGGGTTTGACCCCATTAGGGGACACATTCACTGCAGGTTCCTCCGACTGTGGAAGGATTAAGGAATTCTCTCTAAGTATTGACACTGCAAGATGGCTTTTAAGTCTTTCAGCGTAATCCTGGAGCCCAGAGGAATGTGCTGGATTTGACTCTTGGGAATGAATAAATCATCGTGCTGGAGCAAATTTACTTATTTCTATTTGATTTTTATTCGTTCAATACCTTAAACAGGGCAATGGAGATGGGGTAGTGAAATCTCTGACTGCGGGTGCCATTGCTTTTTTTCGTTTTAATAGCCGTAGATGTTGACTTTGTGATTTCCTCCTGGGGTTATCAGGCAAGCTCTGAATACAGAATAGCAGAGGGTGTGCTGGGGATCTATGGAGATTTATAGTGTGTTTCGCTGTTAGAAACAAGAATTTCCAACATTATTGACATGAAATTTTCCTGCTCTTTCCAGACAGATTTACAATGAAAATTCGGCTATTAACAATCTCATAGAAACATGAAAAAGCTGTGAGTGTTAGAAGTCTCCTGGGGCATTCACACATTTTCCACCCTGATCCCTTAGACATGGCAGAGTTGCTATGTATCAAGATGTACTCATACAAACATATTGAAGGTGTCAGTGTAATACGGTCAATAGCAAAGAAATCCAACACATTTTACAAGGATTTTCTGAATTAGCAGACATTCATTTACTTTCAAGCTGCAGGATCTGTGAGACTTAGTAAGGCCTTGGAGTTCCAACTTTTATTGCGGTACTAATCAGTAATTATAGATATAGCATATGTTATTGAGCCGAATATGGCATGTAAATGTGATATGCTTAAAGTGGCCTTTTATAGTTACATAGTTACATAGTTACATAGTAATTAAGGTTGAAAAAAGACTTTCAGTCCATCAAGTTCAACCTGTTAAGATCTCCTCTGATTTGCAATATGCGGATTAGTTATTAATTAAATTATTGATTAAATAATTATTAATAGTATAGTATTGGAGGATGAATAGAGTTAGTCCATCAAGTTCAATCTTTTTAGATCTCTATTGATTTTTTTAATTTGGACTATTTATTATTATTGTTAATTGATCCAGAGGAAGGCAAACATAAAAAAAACCCCATTGAAACTTTGCCAATTGTCTCATAAGGGGGAAAAAAAGCAAAATTCCTTCCTGACCCCATAAACTGGCGATCAAATTTCTTCCTGGATCAATATTCCTTGCTAGTTATCTAGGATAGCCTTGAATGCCCTCTTTATTCAGAAATATATCTAACCCCTTTTTGAAGTTGTCTATCGAATTCGCTGTCACCACCTCCTTTGGTAGAGAATTCCACAGTTTAACCACCCTAACTGTGAAGAACCCTTTTCTTTGTTTAAGGTGAAATCTTTTTTCCTCTAACCTCAACGGATGTCCTCTTGTCAGTTGAAAATCTCTTGCTACAAAAAGTTCACTTGACAAAGCCTTATATTGACCCTGGATGTATTTATATAACGTAATCATATCTCCTCTTAGACGCCTTTTTTCTAGCGAAAATAAGTTTAATTTTGCTAGTCTTTCTTCATAACTTAGCCCCTCCATTCCCCTTATTAGTTTTGTAGCCCTTCTCTGTACTTTTTCCAGCTCTAAAATGTCTTTTTTATGAGGTGGTGCCCAAAATTGTACTCCATATTCCAAATGAGGGCGTACTAGAGATTTGTATAGTGGCAGAATTATATTTGCTTCCCTGGCTTCTATACCCTTCCTAATACATGCTAATATTTTATTTGCCTTTGCAGCCGCTGCTTGGCTTTGAGCGCTGTTACCTAGGTGGTTGTCCACAAGCACTCCCAAATCCCTTTCAATATCTGATACCCCTAGATTTGCTCCATTAAGATTATAGATTGCTTGGCTATTGTTCCTTCCCAAATGCATAACCTTACATTTATTTGTATTAAATCTCATCTGCCATTTAGCCGCCCATTTCTCTAATTTATGCAAATCCTTTTGTAGGGAAAGTACATCATTATCTGATTTTATTACCTTGCACAACTTAGTGTCATCAGCAAAAATGGAGACACTACATTCGAGTCCTACTTCAATGTCATTAATAAATATGTTAAAAAGGAGAGGACCCAATACTGAGCCCTGAGGAACCCCACTTATCACCTTAGACCAATCGGAGTATGTTCCATTTACAACAACCCTTTGCTTCCTGTCTTTTAGCCAGCTCTCGATCCATGAGCAGATATTTACTGCAATTCCTGTATCCCTTAATTTGCGCACTAGTCTTCCATGTGGCACTGTATCAAATGCCTTTGAAAAATCTAAAAAGACTACATCCACTGAGTTGCCCTGATCCAAGTTCCTACTAACCTCCTCATAAAAACTAATTAGATTGGTCTGACACGACCTTTCCTTCATAAATCCATGTTGACTGCTACCTATGATCCTGTTCAAATAGACATATTCTTGTATTCTGTCCCTTATTAACCCTTCTAAAAGCTTCCCAACTACAGAAGTGAGGCTCACTGGTCTATAATTCCCCGGATTTGCTCTAGATCCCTTCTTAAATATAGGTATCACCTCTGCTTTTCTCCAGTCATCTGGTAGAGACCCTGTAGTGAGTGAGTCTTTAAAGATTAGATATAATGGTTTGGCTATTACAGAACCCAGCTCCCTCAGTACCCTTGGATGTATTCCATCAGGACCTGGGGCTTTATTAACATTTATTTTCTCCAACCTCTTTTGTATTTCTTCCTGCGTTAACCAATTATTTAGTAAAGGTAGTGTAGCCCCATTATGTTGCAGTGTCCCAACCACTGGTACCTCCCTTGTGTAAACCGACGAAAAGAACCTATTTAGCTCATCTGCCTTTTCCTGGTCACTAATTATCAGATGGCCTGTGTCACATTGTAATGGTCCTATCGATTCCTTCCTGGCCTTCTTCCCATTAATATATTTATAAAATATTTTAGGGTTAGTCTTACTTTCCATTGCAACTGACTTCTCATTTTCTATTTTAGCCAGTCTAATAGCCCTTTTGCAAGCCTTGTTGATTTCCTTATAGTCACATAAAGCTGCCTCTGTTCCCTCCTTCTTGTATAATTTAAATGCATATTTCTTTTTCCTCATCATGATCTTTAAGTCATTGTTAAGCCACATGGGATGTGATTTACTCCTATTCATTTTATTTCCACATGGTACATGCTGATGAGTATGTTTATTTAGTAAGGATTTGAATGTTGTCCATTTATTTTCAGTATTCTTCCCTGTAAGTTCTTTGTCCCAGTCTATATGTTGTATTGCTACCCGTAGCCCATTAAAGTTAGCCCTTTTAAAATTTAGAGTTTTTGTTGGCCCCTTACAGCTCTGTTTTTTGTATTCAATCTCAAATGAGACTGTGTTGTGATCACTGTTCCCCAAGGGTTCCCCTATTTTTACATTTGATATTATATCAATATTACTTGTGATGACTAAATCCAAGATGGTCCCATTTCTAGTAGGTTCTTGTATTACCTGGGCTAGATAATGATCCCTGAGTGTACTCAAGAACCTGCTCCCCTTAGCTGAGCTGCTGGTCTCGTTTATCCAGTTTATATCAGGGTAATTAAAGTCTCCCATTATTAGAACTTGCCCATGCTTAGCTGCATTTCCAATCTGTAACAATAATTGTATTTCCTCACTTTCAGCTATATTTGGGGGTTTATAGCATACTCCCACCAATATGCGTTTAGAATTAGCTCCTCCACTATTTAGCTCAACCCACAAGGATTCAATGATGCCGTTAGTGCCAGCATAAATATCTTCTCTAACTATAGGCTTAAATTCAGGCTTAACATAAAGACAGATCCCTCCTCCTCTTTTACCATTTCCCCTATCTTTCCTAAACAGGTTATAACCATCCAGATTAACAGTCCAGTCATGAGATTCATCCCACCATGTTTCCGTAATGCCTATTAAGCCCCATTTTTCTTGTACTGCTAATATTTCTAGCTCATCCATTTTCCCAGGCAAACTTCTTGCGTTTGCAATCATACACTTTATGTTGCTATGGCTCTGCTGTTGTGAAGTGCCTGCCACTGTATTTGAGGCCCCTATTACTACCTCCCTACTTTCTATTGTAACCCTCCCCCCTTCTCCTCCCCCATGGGTAAATAATTCATCCCTTTCCCTCTCTACCCTATTTACCCCAATACTTCTATATAGTCCCTCCCCCCCACCTACAAGTTTAAAAACTCCCCCAGCCGTTCTACCATCCTATCCCCTAGCACAAAAGCGCCCTCATCATTAAGGTGCAATCCATCCCTGCTATAGAGATTGTACCCAAGTGAGAAGTCAGCCCAGTGCTCTAAAAACCCAAAACCCTCTGCACTGCACCACTTTTTTAGCCACGCATTAACCTCCCTAAGCTCCTTCTGCCTCCCTGGGCTAGCACGTGGCACTGGTAGTATCTCAGAAAATACTACCTTGGAGGTCCTTGCTTTAAGCTTATTCCCTAATTCTCTAAAATCATTCTTTAGGACGCTCCATCTTCCACTAACTTTGTCATTGGTACCAATGTGTACCAAGACCGCCGGTTCATTACCAGCCCCTCCCAATAATTTATCCACCCGATCCACAACATGCCGAACCCGAGCACCCGGGAGACAGCAAACTGTTCGATTGCTGGGATCTGGGTGACAAATTACCCTGTCTACCTTCCTAATAATAGAGTCCCCTACCACCAAAACATGTCTGTTGCTCTGCCTATTCTGCCCTCCCTCTCCTCCAGTAGAACTGTTCTCCCGGCTGTTAGAGGGAACAGCTCTATCTGGCATTGCCATTCCTGAATGGACATCCCCAACAGTTTCACTCAATCTCGCAAATCTGTTGGTATTTGCCAACTCAGAACTGGCCTGCCTCCTCCTGTACCCCCTGATTCCCCTTCTAACTGTAACCCAGCTACCTCCCTGGCCATCCTCACTAGCCCCAGCTCCTCCCTCCATACTAGGCCCAGCTAAACTGTGCTCCGTGAGCACCAACTCCCTTTCCAGTGGAGCAATATCACTAAGTGCTGCAATTCTCCTCTCCAGATCTTCAATTTGAGCTTCCAAAGAGGCAACATGCTCACACCTGTCACAGAGGTATGGACCCTGGATCATCTGTTCCAGTAGTGCATACATTTGGCAGGATGTACACTGAGTGAGGTTTCCACTGGACTGACTCATGATTATCAGTTACAAAAATACAGTGAGAAAACAAATCAATGTATTTGTATATAGATTTATTTTCCACACCTTAAACCAAACAAAACAGAAACAATATGTACGTTTGTTTTCTGTTTTTTCTTATAATACCCCTTATTTGGATTTCCTCCTTTTATTTAATCTCCTACACACCAACTACACTTATACTAGAAAAGATTGCAAGCTCCCAAGCTCTCCCTTCCCTTGTTAAAATAGACCCCGCCTACTTGCCTGTACAATGATAAAAGAGCACAGGATAGAAAACACGGTCCTGCCCCACAGAACCGATTCAACAGAAAACAACAAAATACACACAGATATAACTTACACAGCCCAAGCCACACCCACACTCACCTGTACTCTGATTAATGCAACAGACAGAAAACTCTGCACTGACTTAGAGCAGATTCAAACAGAACTCACACAAATTCACCCAGATATAACTACACAGGCCAAGCCACACCCACTATCACCTGTACTTTGATTAATGCAACAGACAAAAAACTGTGCACGGACTTACAAAGCGGATTCAAACCAGACCTCACACAAATGCACCCAGATATAACTACACAGACCAAGCCACACCCACTCTCACCTGTACACTGATTAATGCAGACAAACTGTGCACTGACTTAGAGCAGATTCAAACAGAAACGCACACAAATGCACCCAGATATAACTACACAGACCAAGCCACACCCACTCTCACCTGTACACTGATTAATGCAGACAAACTCTGCACTGACTTAGAGCAGATTCAAACAGATAAATACTTTACTTAAAGGGCCACTGAAATCGCCATATGTGCTCAGCACAATCAGACAAAGGGCTGAAAAGTACATGGAAAAAGTGATTTCCTACTTAAGACTGTTGCTAAATTAAACATTTGAAGATAGTGATTTTAGGCTGCCTGCAACCTGTCCCTGCTGAAGAAATAACGAGCTGCATCAGCCAGAGTACCAATTAGAATCAGGCGCAGATTGTTATATTTTCAATAACCTTTTTCTTCGTTATATCTATCCACAAATTAACAATGTAATTTGCAATTACTGAAAAAGAAAATGTTTTTGATCTTTCCTGTTATCTGCTCGCCACCTGGAACCCGCTGCGCGCATCTCTCTTAATATGTAAACCTGTTATCTGCCACTACCTAAACCTAACAATAAACCCTAACAACAAAGTGTGGGGCAGTGCGGTGCAGTAGAGTGATGGGCAGATAACATGAAATTCTGTATATGATTCTTTTTTACTTATCTTTGTCTGAACTTAATTTATGTACAGCGCTACGGAATATGTTGCCGCATTATAAATAAACTATAATAATAAAAATAATAATAAAGGCATACTGCCCATGTATTGAGAATTTGGAATATTATTAAAAAAAGTACATATATTTAAAATATTTTATCTTCACTCTGTTCCTCCAGGACATGTAATGCTTGATGGAGTTACAGTGTGCTCTAACATCCTACATAATTTACATAGAAGCCTGCCAGAGTGACTCAGCAGCATTGGAAGAATGTAGTGCTTAATCAGAGCTGCAAATGGAGTCACATGGAATAGAAAATATGTTTTATAAAGAAGTAGATTTTTTTAAATAATAATATTCTCAATTCTCATTCTTTGGCAGATTCTCTACGAGCAGTATGTCTTTATAAAAAATAAATTCACACAGTGGGCCTTTAAGTTACGGTATATGAAATCGGACTCTGAGTCCAAGCACATGCATATTTTTTATTTAAAGTAAATGATTTTTTTTTTTACTTTAAAATAATTTAAAAAAAAGTTAGAACAATTATTCAAGTTCATAACCTGCAAGACAAAATCATGTGCATCTGATTATATGTTATTTTTTTATGTACAATGTCAAAGACTAAACCTCATTATCAAGGCGTTTTTATTCTGGAAGGGCATCTAAAAATAGCAATATTTAAGTTCATTTTTTAAATCAATTTTAAACATCTAACCAATTTTTCCACATGATTTTCCGGCCTCTAATCGATGGTAAAGAGAACATGTGGTAACTTCAGATTTCCTTTTAAAGGATATAAGATTCACAAAACCACTATGTACCAACAAAGGTTGCATAGATAATGAAGATGGACCTTGGCCACACATTGAGCTAGTTCATGTGGCCAGTGAATCAGGTGAATGGAACAATGCTGTTATTATCTGGGAGAGACAAGCAGCTGCAGGGTCAAGTAATCC
Source organism: Discoglossus pictus (assembly GCA_027410445.1). Taxonomy (NCBI): domain Eukaryota; kingdom Metazoa; phylum Chordata; class Amphibia; order Anura; family Alytidae; genus Discoglossus; species Discoglossus pictus. Next base: position 37,267,909 of record CM050175.1, read on the forward strand.
GAGCACTCTCCATCTCTTTCATCAGGGTGTGATGTTCACTTTGTGAAAGCTATTATCACATTGCTGGCTTTACTTTTGTCATAAAAGTAATGGAATAATTGCAGTGCTTTTTACTATATTGGATCTGCAGTCACTGTAATTGGTGACAAGAAACAAAGCATCTGTATTTGACCCACTGCCCTCTCACACTCTTATCAAATACTGTACCACATATAGATCTGCACAGCAAATTCCAACACCTTAGCTCAGGGGTGTCCAAATTTGGCCTCACACAGGCCTGGATTTAAGGGGAGTCAATCGGGATGACGGAAGAAGCAATAGTCTCACCTGCTTGCAGCAAGAATATCCACAAATCCAGGCCTGGGTGCGGCCCAGCAGGACTGAGTTTGGACACCCCTGCCTTAGCTGGTGCAGCTTCATTATATTTACACACACATCAGTTCAAACCTGGCATCCAACACTTAAAATAGATGCCTTTTAACTTACGCGTCACTCTTGTGATTGTGAAACTTGTGCATCTTGTCTAGTTTTACTGCACTATGGTTGAGAAAAAAAAAAAAAATGACCTGCCATTTGTGTTGGTTTTGTTTTTCTATGTTGCTTGGGCCACAGGAACCAGAGAATCCAAGCTGCATCCAGTTGACATATGCATCTAGGAGTAATAGAACATGGAGGAATTGGGTATATAATGCACTCGTTCATATAAGAGCAGCATATGTTTAAGTAGACCTTGCCGTCTACTGCCCATGTGTGAATAAAGCATGTAGGGTTGCTGAACCCTTTTGATTCGAGCCTGGTCGAGGTTATTTTGGTCATACAAGGTCAAGACCTACCAGAGCATCGCTGGCACTATACCTCTGCTAAGCTTGCTTTATTTGTTGGAATGCACCAGATGGTGCAACAGAATTTGCTACATCTGTATATAGAGAGCTTGAGGCGATCTTGGAGCAGTAACAGAATTGGGCACTGATGCGGGTCACTAGAGATTCCATCCCAGAGAGTATTTAAGGTGACTTGTACTGGAAACACATCATGGGTAAGGTTTGCCACAGACCAGGACCGAGTTGTTCCTTCACTGCAGATGGAGAAAAGGGTACAGCATTGTTGCTCAAAATTACTATGTCTGAATGAGGGGCAGGGTACTGATACTGCACAATTTAAGGGTACAAAACATTTTGGTATCTCATCTGCTCTTACTCTCAGCCAATTGTGTCATATTTAGATGAGGGATTTCCTTTACTTTTTCTATCTCTTCACTGAAAATCTAGAACGTTTTATAAATAAAGGATAATACAAATAATATTGTGATATTATTTTACCTAAAAGCTAAATCTAAATTACACATCAACCTAAAGAATCCGTTTAAAAAATATATTAATGAAAACTGGGCATTTTTATAAAACAGTATGTTATATCACTGATGCATACATTTAAAGAACCACTGCAATTCATGCAAAAGAAACTTGTCACGTATGTACCAAATTAACAATTTTAACAGCCAAGTAAGCCATGGACATACTTTTTTTGGAGAAATCTGAATTTTTGCAGACTCTGTTTATGAGTTAAGGTTATCCATTTTATGTTTGTTACCTTATGATTCAGCTCTGACAAAGGGTCTGTTTTGGCTGTCAATGGAGAGAGGGTGGGGAAGGAGGGAACGGAGAGCCTTTGTTAAGATAACTGGTTAAGATTGAAACTGATGACACACCCCTTCACTGGCCCGGTAAAAGACTCCTTGCTCCAGGAAATGCAACCATATATTTCCAGAAATATAAACACCTCTCTCTCGCACACAACTTCCACCACGTTTATGCTCTTAGTAACACTCAACATTTCCAAAGAAATATTGTTTTTCCATTGTGCAGTGGTCATTTATTTCTATTGGTCAGCCACAATCCAATCCATTTGACTGAGCACTTGATATTTTAAAGTGCTTGTAGAGTCCTTTCATTCATTCACATCTAACCTGGACTCTGCTCCATCATCTGTGACTTCTTTGCAGTAGAAGAGCTACATGTTAGAAACACGCCTAGTGGTCCATTCTGTTGTGTCACAGGAGTTAGCTGAATGAATTGGAGCATGTTATGTATCATTGGAATAATATACCACAGTGTTCTCCAAGACCAATTTATCAAGGGGCTCCACTCACCCAATTTGAAGTGCCCCCTGGTTTGAGAAGCAAACAACACACAAACACATGATTTAGAAATATTTACCCACCTGCCTCTTTATGCCAGTCACCTTGTAATTTCTGGGGAGAACACTGAACCGGATGGAAAAACACACCCTACCCATAAGTACAGATTTTAAAGAGGTTTGGAGAATGTCTTTTAAAGGCCCTGAACTCCCTGTAAGTGCTCTTCATGGTGTGAAATAGTACAAGAGATTGTATGTTAAAATTATCTATAATTTTCTAATTAAACTAATAACAGTTAAAAAAATTTTTTTTAAAGTTTAAAATTTCTGTTTACATGCGGTCTATCCTGCCCACTGGCTGTTGCATGACTAATTGACACAGCACAAAGTCTAGCATTGTGTGAGGCTCTATGGGGGAAGGTTATGATTGATAGCAGAACATCCCTGTGCACTGACCAGTTAACCCATAGCTTTACTGTTTTATGCGAGTAACCGTATTCCATGCCTGCACAGGTAGATGTGGTAAGGATTACATAGTTGTTACTTGGGCATACAGCAAAAATGCAGAATAATGAAATTCAAAATTTTTTAAGAACTAGACTTAATAGGCATAACAATTTTAGAAAGTAAAAAAAAAACAATTTAATGTATTAATTATTATTTGCAGTAATGCTATAATGGGTGAAGTTAATCCTTTTTTAACCTGGTTTGTCATCCAGGAGGGGATCTTGGAAGGAGAGAAGATTTCCACTGATATCTATTGCAAGTGCTATGCTAATGCAGGCAAACCAGATGCACTGAAAGTTTAGGTGTAACCAAAGTCCCCTCTCCTGGTGACAAGTCCGGTTATAGGACTACTGTAGTTTGTGAAAAAATTCACATTTGTGACATGTAACAAAGCAACAACTTTATCAGCTGTGTAAGCCATGAACATAAAACATTTTTAGAAAAAAAAATACAAACTTAGAAGACAACTTGTGCCGTGGGTGTTTGTTTACATTACAGATAGCTAGCTTAAACTGTGCTTGAGGGAAGAGTTAACCTTCTGGGACTTGCTTCTCTAATCAGTCCTGTTGTCACTATTTATAATGTAGTCTGTCACTAGAAATGAACAGAGCAGTTATCTAAATCCAAGGTTTATTCCATTTCACCTTAATGTCTAAACCTGTTAGGAACAAAAGCAAATGTGTCTACATTAAAGCAATTAAAGCAAATTATACATAATAGTTGAGGCCAGTAATTCAAGAGCGATACACTCGTTTGTGAAGAATGTGACAAACTAACAACATTAGCTGCTATGTAAATCATGGACATAAAAACATTTCTGGAGAAAATCCAATTTTATTAAGATTGTTTATGAGTAGAGGATTCCATCCACTTCCTAGGAAATTGATCATCAAACATGCCTTGTAATGTTTAACTCTTCCTCTTTTAAAAATGCAAGATACAGAATCCTTGTTTATTGAAGGATACAGTGATAACTTTTTATGGGGTCAACTTAAAATATTAGGAGGCTGAAATCACAAATTTATAGTTTTAAAAACTCGACTTGAAAATTGGGAAACATCTCGTTAGAAAGTGAAACAAATAAATAGGTCTCTAATGTACAAACCATTCTATACAATTATTATTCACCGTGGTCCGCCACTGTCATCTTTGAGAACTATTCTGGGACGGGACTGTACAGTATGTATTATAATGTATTGGCCCTACTGAAGGCACTGGCACATAGTATTGCTACATTTTACAATTATAGTAATTTGAAGTGGACAACATTCAAGTTCAACCTTTTCATGTCTCCTCTGATCCTTGTATTATGTGAATTGGTAATTGATCCACAATCACAAAAACTGCCAATCAGATTCTAGATAAATATACTATTTTGAAGAACGGGAAATAGAACTACACAGCCTGTAATACATTACCTTTATATGTAATTCTGCTGCTATCATGTTGGTTTATGATAATCAACTTCCTGAAATGGAAACACATTGATTGTAGATGAACACAGTTGGAATATGCCAGTGCTTTCATTAGCGTTATTGGGGTAATTAGGACACATCCTTACAAAAGTAACAATCTGTTGAAGAACCCCTTCTTTTTCTTGAAGGTGAATTTTTTTTTCTTCTGACTACTTATAAAGTTGTAAAAGAAATGTGACCCAAAAAAAGCCTTTTATTGACCCTGGATGTATATATAAATGTAAGCGTACCAACTTGATGTCACTAGATGCGTTTTTTTTCTAAAGAGAACAAATCTGATTTGTTTTGCCTCTCCCCGCAGATATTCCCTTCATTCTCCACATTTTTATTTACAAGTTTCTTTTAGCACTACAATATCATTTTTGTATTGAAGTGGTGCCAACTTGTTTATTGTTGTTTAGTGGTTCAGTTGTGCATGACTCTCCGTGACCAGCAGCACACCAGGCACATCTTGTGTCTGATTGCACTTATCCAAAAGTTGTTTTTTGCCTGCAAAGATACTGAAGTGGGTTGACAGTTCCTTCTCCAATGGACCCTGATTTGTCTGACCTCTTTACTAGACCTGCCCATCTTGGGAGATCCTACATTGTAAAGCGTATTTCTTAAAAACAGCATATTATAATATATATATTTATATATATATATATATATATATATATATATATATATATATATATATATATATATATATATTTATATATATATATATATATAAATATATATATATATATATATATATATTTATATATATATATATATATAAATATATATATATATATTTAAATATATATATATTTAAATATATATATATATATATATATATATATATATATATTTAAATATATATATATTTAAATATATATATTTATATATATATATATATATATATATATATATATATATATATATATTTAAATATATATATATTTAAATATATATATTTATATATATATATATATATATATATATATATATATATATATTTATATATATATATATATATATATATATATATATATATATATATTTATATATATATATATATATATATATTTATATATATATATATATATATATATTTATATTTATATATATATATATATATATATATATTTATATATATATATATTTATATATATATATATATATATATATTTATATATATATATATATATATATATATATATATATATAAATATTTATATATATATATATATATATATAAAATATACAGGTAACTGCTGGACAGCGCTAGTTCCAAAGACTGCATTATTAACCCCTTAGATGAGTAGTACAGATGACTGTTTCATGAGTTTGGCAGCTCCCCAGCAAACTGTGCAGACAGTTACATTATGCATATCTCAGAGGGCCCAAGCAGGGCTCAATCATTATCAGAATATCATTTCCATCATAATGCTGGTGACGCAGGCTCTAATCTCCCAGCTGAGATAGCTTGGAGAAGCTATTATGTAAGTCAAAAGATGGACTCGCTTTTACAATCACACGCTTAAAAATCACTCTCAGAACTTCCTCGCACATTATAATCACTTCATCTTCTGCATCTCCTCACTTATTAATTTGCTTTTATGTGGAGCAAAACACGAACACCGTGATTCACACGGGCAATGTAAAATGGAGGAGGAGGAGGGAAGAGATGCAATACTGAGATAAGAGCAGCCTAGGAGGAAGCATAGGGAGAAAGACAATACTATCCTGCCAGGCTTGCACTCTAATGCAGTGGTTACAGTCTGTAATAGACAGGGGCTTGTCCTGTGGAGCTTAGTAAATACAGAACGAAGAGCCTACTCTGTATTGTAGTGTAAGCTCATCAGATTGCATAGTAATAGAGTAATCCGCCAGACTATATACTACAGTATGCAGACAATGGGAGATCATCCTGCAGAGAATCCAGGATTAAAGAGACTCCATAGTCTAAATATTTCTGGCACTTATTACACTAATAGACCAGGATATTTTTAAATGAGAAGAGATACTTAGTTTTTTTTGTAAAAAACATGGACCGTTGAGCCTTTTGACTCTCTGGACCGCAACAACCTTGTGCTTTGTTCCTATTCGTTTTAGTGTAAATCACATACGAGGGCTCAATTCAAACAAAAGGGGGTTAAGCACATTGTATTTTATCTGTTTCTCTGCCGTTGTGCTCTTTTTTTTTTACATCAATATCCTGGATATTGTTATACTCTTTATAACCCATGCAACGTATAATATATGCACTTTTAAATACATGATCGAAAGTTTTGCAATGCATCAACCCTTTAATGGGAGCCTAATTACTAAAACATATTGAGAAGCGCGCCGTCTAATATACAGAGAGAAGTGGATCATGCAGAGCTTCTGACATTAAAGGGCCATGTGCCTCACTGTAAGTGCTCTTCATGGTGTGACAGAGCACAAGCTAAAAAACATCTAAACAAATCTAAAGTTTTAAAGTCTGCTTACAAACACAATCTATCCTGCCTATTGGGTGTTTAATGGTTAATAACAGACAGCAGAGCCAAGTGGTGAGGACACTGATTTATAGCAGTATTTCCCTGAACTCAAGAATGCATTCAAAAGTTAGGTGACTGGTTTAGGCGATTCCAGCATGCCATGCTCTGCACAGATGGATTTGTTGAGGGTTAACTCTGGAGCTACATGTCTAGGAGTGGGCAGTCAATGACTTATGTAAACACTGATTTTATTGAAATCTTAATGAAAAATGCACGTATTTACGAAATTTAAAAATACAAGAAATAAAAATGTGACTTTTGTTTCTTGTATTGGTTTTAGTTTTAAATGACATATAAGGCGCTCAATGAAAGGGCACTAATTGTAAAAAAACACGGCTCACATAAACTGAAAGTTGCATCTAGTGTAATAAGAGCCCTAGTAGTCAAATTAATAATAATGTTATATATTTTTACACATTATTAGTCTGCGAGTTTCAATCCTGCGCGGTGCTTTAGGGAAAGCGCTATGGACACCGGATTCCAAGCTCAAAGACAGGGCCCCCATTCATTGCAATGTGTGAATCTTGAACTTGTTATGTATGGTCTGTAACTAAACTTATGTATAGCGCTACGGAATATGTTGGCGTGTTACAAATAAACGCTAATAATAATAATTATTAAATGTCTCTATGCTCATCTGAAATGGCTTACAGTTTGGCCTCTTTCTCTCCTCTTGTTCCTCACTTGGTAATATGGGTGGGCATGAATCTGTGAATCTCCATATTGCATTTTTAATGCACACACGGGCCAACAGAAGTCTATTGGTCCATGTCCCTCTGTGGTGCAGCATCTAGTAGAGGAGTCAGCAATATACGATCAAGGGGTTCAAAGAAAGTTGCTAGCTGTGCTGTTTGCTTTGGAAGATGCAGCATGGAGATTCACAGGAGGTTCATAGCTTGCTACCCCCAACCTCATATACATAGAGACAATCTCTGTGAGATTTATCACTCTACAAATAAAATCACATATAATAGTTGTGAAACTGCGAGATGTCATCACACTTTGGCGCTCATTGCAGCGAGCCTCGCAAAGCGGGGCGAGACGTTAAACCATAGCACTTAGCTGCTGCGAGTCTCGCACAGCGAGGCGAGCTGTTAAAATACGAGACGTGGGACTTAGGATAAACAATTACGAGACGCAAAAAAAATTACGAGATTAGCGCCCAAACCAAAAAAACGAAAAACACACCAAAAAAATTCCACAAACATCACAGACAGCACGGGGCAACCGCCAGGATGTCTGCGAGTGACAATTTTCTCACAAAGTGAGGAAAAAATGGCTGCCGGAAAAAATGAAAACGACCCTGGAACGCGCAAAACACTGCAAAACGCATAGCACTTTACACATCACACTACGACCTACAAAATACACCATTACAAAAGCTTTAATATACTCACAAGACACGTACCACATTAATAACATAACGACTATACAATGCCGCTTTACACAATAAACCAACGGCTTTACCTCGCGCACGCAGACTATTTATAATGCACACTTCAAACATTCATTACACTTTATAAGCAGGGCACTAACACTCACAATGTATATTCTATGCAGACGCAAAATACAAACAGATTGTTAGCTCTTCAGCCTATTGCTCGCTGCATATATAAATTACAACTAATTAAACTATATTAATTTATTGCATAAATAATTAATTCTTACTTAATTTCATAAATCATTAATTATTCATTAACTACATATACATAGAAATATATATCTCTCGCAGAGGACCAAAAGTACACGACAGGAGAGGCTCGCAATGAGCGCCAAAGGCGCTAAGCGCAAGCCTCGCAATAAGCGCCGAAAGTCCTTACAGTACAAAACGGTTTCAATTATGTCTCAAACAGCATTCCCATGGCTTAAAATTTTATTACCCAGTAATTTTTGACGGGCAAGTCGCTAGTATAGTAATAAACCGAATCATATCCATAATAAAATGGGCTGAATGGGAAAAGCCAACATAGCAGCCCACCTTAGTAATAATTCATACTTCGGGCTAATAAGGCATTCACTATTCTACATGCAACTTAAATTAATATTAAAATGTCCATTTAAAGGGGTTAAAACTACATGACTACAACTATAACTATATGAGACAAGAACAGCAGCATCCATATTTCACTTCAGTGTCATTGTTTTGGTTTAGTCATGCAGTCGTGTCTGACACTCCATGACCATATGGACCGCAGCACACTAGGTTATGTCGCTGGCTGTGCTTATTCATAAGATTATCTTGGTAAAGATACTGGAGGGGTTGCCTGTGATTCGTCTGACCTCTCTGCTATGACCTGCCCATCTTGGTTGACCCTACATGGTATAGCTCACAAGTTCATTGAGGTACACACGCCCCTTCACCAGAACAAGGTAGCAATCCAGAGGGGTCATATACTGCTTAATAATTTACATTTTGGGGGGTTCTGTTATGCATTTTGTTATAATATCATACTAGATGGAGGTCATGAAGTGTTAATAGGACATGCTGCAATGGAAACAGCAGAAGCTTATTAAATACGTTTCTGTATATTGTATGTGATTGAGAAAATAAATAAAATAATACATCTGAATGTTGTTCTTTATTTAACTTGCTACAGTGCATAAGCAAAGAGATACATAGCATTTTAAGGAAAGGCAAGGACAGACAAAAAGACTGAAGTCCCGTGTGTACTATATACAGTTTTGAAGAAGTGGAATAACAAAGGGCAACCTATAGTTGGAAATGTAAAAAAAATAAAAACAATCTATAATACATTTGATCTGATATTTAGTGACCAGGAAAAGGCAGATGAGCTAAATAGGTTCTTTTCGTCGGTAATGGGGCTGCACTACCTTTACTAAATAATTGGGTAACGCAGGAAGAAATACAAAAGAGGTTGGAGAAAATAAATGTTAATAAAGCCCCAGGTCCTGATGGAATCCATCCAAGGGTACTGAGGGAGCTGGGTTCTGTAATAGCCAAACCATTATATCTAATCTTTTAAGACTCACTCACTACAGGGTCTCTACCAGATGACTGGAGAAAAGCAGAGGTGATACCTATATTTAAGAAGGGATCTAGAGCAAATCCGGAGAATTATAGACCAGTGAGCCTCACATCTGTAGTTGTGAAGCTTTTAGAAGGGTTAATAAGGGACAGAATACAAGAATATGTCTATTTGAACAGGATCATAGGTAGCAGTCAACATGGATTTATGAAGGAAAGGTCATGTCAGACCAATCTAATTAGTTTTTATGAGGAGGTTAGTAGGAACTTGGATCAGGGCAACTCAGTGGATGTAGTCTTTTTAGATTTTTCAAAGGTATTTGATACAGTGCCACATGGAAGACTAGTGAGCAAACTAAGGGATACAGGAATTGCAGTAAATATCTGCTCATGGATCGAGAGCTGGCTAAAAGACAGGAAGCAAAGGGTTGTTGTAAATGGAACATACTCCGATTGGTCTAATGTGATAAGTGGGGTTCCTCAAGGTTCAGTATTAGGTCCTCTCCTTTTTAACATATTTATTAATGACATTGAAGTAGGACTCGAATGTAGTGTCTCCATTTTTGCTGATGACACTAAGTTGTGCAAGGTAATAAAATCAGATAATGATGTACTTTCCCTACAAAAGGATTTGCATAAATTAGAGAAATGGGCGGCTAAATGGCAGATGAGATTTAATACAAATAAATGTAAGGTTATGCATTTGGGAAGGAACAATAGCCAAGCAATCTATAATCTTAATGGAGCAAATCTAGGGGTATCAGATATTGAAAGGGATTTGGGAGTACTAGTGGACAACCACCTAGGTAACAGCGCTCAAAGCCAAATAAAATATTAGCATGTATTAGGAAGGGTATAGAAGCCAGGGAAGCAAATATAATTCTGCCACTATACAAATCTCTAGTACGCCCTCATTTGGAATATGGAGTACAATTTTGGGCACCACCTCATAAAAAAGACATTTTAGAGCTGGAAAAAGTACAGAGAAGGGCTACAAAACTAATAAGGGGAATGGAGGGGCTAAGTTATGAAGAAAGACTAACAAAATTAAACTTATTTTCGCTAGAAAAAAGGCGTCTAAGAGGAGATATGATTACGTTATTTAAATACATCCAGGGTCAATATAAGGCTTTGTCAAGTGAAATTTTTGTAGCAAGAGATTATCAACTGACAAGAGGACATCCTTTGAGGTTAGAGGAAAAAAGATTTCACCTTAAACAAAGAAAAGGGTTCTTCACAGTTAGGGTGGTTAAACTGTGGAATTCTCTACCAAAGGAGGTGGTGACAGCGGATTCGATAGACAACTTCAAAAAGGGGTTAGATATATTTTTTAATAAAGAGGGCATTCAAAGCTATCCTAGATAACTAGCAAGGAATACTGATCCAGGGAGGAATTTGATTGCCAGTTTCTGGGGTCAGGAAGGAATTTTGCTTTTTTTCCCCCTTATGAGACAATTGGCAAAGTTTCAATGTTTTTTTTTTTTTCTGTTTGCCTTCCTCTGGATCCATTAACAATTAACAATAATAATAAATAGTCCACATTAAAAAGATCAATAGAGATCTAAAAAGGTTGAACTTGATGGACTAACTCTTTATTCATCCTCCAATACTATACTATTAATAATTATTTAATCAATAATTTAATTAATAACTAATCCGCATATTGCAGATCAGAGGAGATCTTAACAGGTTGAACTTGATGGACTGAAAGTCTTTTTTCAACCTTAATTACTATGTAACTATGTAACATTAATCATTTTATGATATGATTTGTCTGTCTGGTCAAGGGGGTTTAAATGCAACTAAAATCGTATTTTTGTCCACTTCCGTTCACCAGCCAGATACACAATGTAATGATGGTACTCACCACTGTATCCAATAATTAATGAAGTAAAGGTTGTTTTATTCTTTTACGTTTTTAAAACGGGTTGGCAAGATACCAAGATAGAATCTATGTAGATTGATGTAGATCTTTAAGAAAATTGTTAAATATGGAACTATATTGCTCTTCTCATGCTAGAAATATAGTGTTTTTTAATAAATAAGAATGACTTTATGAATTAAATTAGGTAATATTAATTTCCAAAATTCCTAAAATTTGGAACAATTATCTGATAACTAGACTACATTGCACTGATGAGGTGCCATATCTTGTGGGTGGGGGAAGTATACTAAGCGTAGGTAGTTTGTATATCACATTCCATATGCAGGCTGGATTGGATTTAAACATTATCATCTATGGGCTACTTTCACTGAGGTGAGAGATTTCTAACTTGAAAGATAACATTTCTCTATGGAGACTATTTTTTTAAGATGGTGACCAAGAAGAGCCAAATACTTCAAGGATAACACTGGAGATCAAGATGTTTTAATTTCCCAGGGAGGAAGCTCTCACCTTAGCAATCTAGCCCATATATATATATATATATGATTAAATGCAATATCAATAATAATTGCAAAATAAATATTTTTTTGTCAATGTGGTTTCATTTGTAAGATTGACCCTAACTGTACTTTTTTTCACTTTCTCCCCTCTTACAGCTTCTGAAAGAGGACCTAAAGAAAGAAGCCACATCTACAGAGCCCAAAGGACACAGACAATTGAATGAAAAGGTGAACCAGAGCAGTATGGCAATCACGACAACTACCACCACCACCACCACTGCGGCAGCAGCCTCAGCTGCGGCCACCACCACAATGACAGCCACCACAGTTGCCATGACGACAGCAACCTTGGATTTGCGCGACTGGCTATTCCTATGTTATGGTCTCATTGCCTTTCTGACAGAAGTAATAGACAGTACCAATTGTCCCTATGTATGCCGTTGTGACAATGGTTTTATCTACTGCAATGACCGCGGCCTAACTTCTATCCCTCCAGACATCCCAGATGATGCTACTACACTCTACCTCCAAAACAACCAGATCAACAATGCTGGGGTGCCGCCGGAACTAAAAACCAAGACCAATGTTCGGGTCATTTATCTATATGAAAATGACCTTGATGAGTTCCCACTTAACCTTCCCCGCACACTTCGGGAGCTTCATCTCCAGGACAACAATATTAGAAGTATAACTCGGGATGCCCTTTCCAGAATGCCACTCCTAGAAAAGCTCCACTTGGATGATAACTCGGTATCAACGGTCAGCATTGAGGATGATGCTTTCTTAGATAGCCGCCAGCTTCGCTTGTTGTTCCTCTCACGCAACCACCTCAGTAGCATCCCCAATGGTTTACCACGCACATTAGAGGAATTGAGGTTGGACGACAACCGTATCTCCACTATCCCACTCCATGCATTCAAGGGCCTCAACAGTTTACGGAGATTAGTGCTTGATGGGAACCTTTTGGCTAATCAACGCATTGCAGATGACACATTTAGCCGACTCCAGAATTTAACAGAGCTCTCACTAGTACGAAATTCACTGGCAGCTCCTCCTTTGAATTTGCCCAGCACTCATTTGCAGAAGCTCTATCTGCAGGACAATGCTATCACCCATATCCCATACAACACTCTATCCAAAATGCGTCAACTGCAGAGACTGGATCTATCTAACAATAATCTCACTGCTCTCCCACGTGGCTTATTTGATGACCTGGAGAGCCTGAGCCAGCTCCTTCTCAGGAACAATCCATGGTTCTGTGGATGTAATCTCATCTGGCTGAGGGACTGGGTGAAGGCCAGGGCTTCTGTTGTCAATGTTAGGGGTTTGATGTGCCAGGGACCTGAGAAAGTTCGCGGCATGGCTATTAAAGATATTACTCATGAAATGGATGAATGCTTTGAAGGAGGGCCACAAAATAATGCAGCCTCTGTTCGTGCTACTCCATCTGGCCCTTCTATCACCACCCCGCCTCAGGGTTCCCTTTTCACTCTCAAATCTAAGAGACCAGGAATTCGACTTCCGGAATCTAATATTGACTACCCCATGGAGACAGGAGCTGGGACAAAAGCTCTGGTGATTAATGTCAAACCACTGACCGCAGACAGCATCCGCATTACATGGAAATCATCTTACCCTGCTAGCTCGTTTCGGCTTAGCTGGTTAAGGCTGGGACACAGCCCTGCTGTAGGCTCCATTACTGAAACCCTTGTGCAAGGAGACAAGACAGAGTACTTACTGACAGCCCTGGAGCCCCGCTCTACCTATATCATCTGCATGGTGACCATGGACTCAGGGAACACATATCTTGCAGATGAGTCCCCTATCTGTGCCAAGGCAGAGACAGCTGATGTTTATGGCACAACCACCACACTAAATCGAGAGCAAAATGCTGACCCCTTGGCTGGATTGCCATTAGCTGGCATTATAGGAGGCGCTATTACTCTAGTCTTCCTCTTTCTCATCTTGGCATCTATCTGTTGGTATGTTCACAGGGCTGGTCAACTGCTCACCCGTGACAGAGCTTATAGTCGTGGCAGCCGGAAAAAAGACGATTATGTAGAATCCGGTACCAAGAAAGATAACTCCATCTTGGAGATCAGAGGGCCAGGGCTTCAAATGCTACCCATAAATCCACACAGGGCAAAAGAAGAGTATGTGATTCACACTATTTTCCCATCTAACGGAACCAGTCTTTATAAAAGTACCCACACAATAGGATATGGTACTCATAGAGGATATAGAGATGGTGGCATCCCTGACACGGACTACTCCTACACATGATGGACCATACCACTTGGACTAACAAGCTCCCCCATGAAGTGAAATTTCATTTTTACTGTTGCCCACAGAGAAGAGAGAGTTAGGAAAATAAATAAACTGAAACTGTGAGGCAAAAAAGAAACAAGGCTCTGGGGGATATTTTGTAGGAAAAGGAAAAACAATAATCTCAATATTCATGACCCAGCCCTTGAGAATAAAGAAAAACAAGTAGTAGATATAAAACAAGTTCAATGGGTCAAAGGAGAAATCGATTACATTTAATATGGCAGTTTAACTAATTTTAGAACAAGGAAATAAATTGTGAGCGATGCAAGTGCTTGGATACAATTTGCAGAATTCCTGTTTTTTTCTTCATTTTTTCATTATGTTACATTCAGGTTGAAAATGAAGATGTGGTGAGAGGAACGTTACTTAAAATCTGTCACCAATACAAGTTATATTTTTTCTCTGCAACGCTTTTCATTGTTTTTATTATACGTTTTTTTTTGTTCACAATTGGTGGAGGTTTTAGAAAAAAGTTTTTTTTTCGTGTTATAACATTTGGGTGAGATGAACATTTCTTAAAATCGGTCACAATATCAGTTTTACCTTTTTCTCTACAAGAAGCTTTTCTGGGATGTTTTATTTTTGTTTATTTCTTATTGTTTGTTCATTATTTGTAGAAATTGAAGGGAAATATGAGGGTATGGGATATAAAAAATGTTTTCAATTGCAACTTTTCTTCACAAGTTTACAATGAACTTGCATTATTTTCCGCACTACTGGATTGAACTGAGTAATATAAAACTGTAGTCGTTAAACAAAGGAGAGAAAAATATGAAATGTTACATAAAATAGACTTTATATGTGATAGACATCTTTTTTTTAATTTAATCTCTGTGGAAACCCTGACTGACACACAAATCCCTCAGCAGGTATCTGTAGCGTGTGATGGAAATGCAGAATTTCAATTTGTATACCCTAGCTACCTGACCACTTTCACACTCCAAGAATCATCTATTAATTAATTAGGCAGGAAATGACAACCAAGTTTTGCAACGCATTGCAGGCCCCTCTGGTTAATCCAAAAATAGGTTTCTTTTCATTTGGAGGAACAAAAAAAGTCCAATTTCCAATGAGTATTCTTTGGATCTAGAGTCAAAAGCGACTAATGTGCAAAAAAACAAAAACACATCTCTGTGCATTTTAACATTGAGTGCTTTAGAAAGGAAGAATTACAGCAAAACATGGGGATAGACGAAGGTGTTTTTGGAATTCAAGATGCTAGTTAGAGATGATCCACTTATTTTATCTTAATTACATTTATTTGCTTACTTGGCTACTCTGGTACAGTGGTTGAGTGAGTTACTGAAAAAAAGAAATAGATCTTCTCAAGATAGTCTATTTTACCAGTTTCAAGAATATGGTGGAAAAATAAGACTGTAAGCTCCTTAGGACAGGCATTCATTGAATATGCTAAAAGGGCACTGAAAACACATATTTCCAGTATGCTTTTTTGAAGAACTTGAATTCAAAACAGACAAAATCTTTTTATAATTAAGGTATTTTTTAACAAATTGAATTCACAGAAGATCTGTCAAGTGATCGTAAAATGTTCGTAAACCAAATCCCATGAATGTTTATCATGGTGGGTCACTCATTTTAGTAATGTGCAGAAATTAAAGTTGTAATGGTTCTAGGGAAATACAGTGCTGTCGACTTTTTAAATTCCCAGCAGTAAAATGTAAACTTGCTGTAGATGCTCACATCAATACCGCAGCACCAGCTGTACAGGAGTGGGAAAGTTTATTCTATGTTATTCATGCTGGATATTCAAACAACATTAAAGTATATCCACTATAGAAGATTATTTAAGGAAAAGCAAAACAACAGGACTGCCATCATGTCACTTTGAATATTAAGCCTCTGCTGTTCAATGGTATATACATAAATAAATTAAAGATTAAGACACCATTTTTTACAGATCAAAAATGGTACTTCGCCCACTTTTCCTTTCTTATATAGACATGGCTGTAACTCATTAAACATATTTCTATATACAACTGTGCCTTCAAACATTAGGGATCATTATGTCTTGATGTTATGTGATGGGTATTCCAAAGGCCCAGTGAGGTTGAAGAGTAGGACTGCATGATATAAAAGGTGGGCATGCTAAGGGTCTCCTGTCATCTTTCCTTTCTCTATTCTTTCTTTCACACTTCCCATCTGTAATAATTTCCTCTCACATTTACCATATCCCATTTAAACTACTTCTTTACCCGATTTCTCATTTTCTTGCTCCTTTTTTCCTATTTTCTGTCTGTAATTTCCTTTTTAGCACTGTTCTTCCCTATGTCCGCTTTGTTTTCTCCTTAGTTTACCCTCTCCTTAATAAAACTTCTATCCCTCGTTATTCTCTCGCTCCATACTCCCAGATTTCTTTCTTTCTCCCTTATCATATGCTAGTCTCTTCTTCTCTTTCCATTCCATTTATTGTACTGTTCTGGACCTAGTCAGTTAAATCCAAGCCCATTTTGTGCTTTAATGGAAACAACCCTTTAAATGTCACCTTAATCAGGGAAATTTGCTGGTTTGACTGAGCCTCTAAATGAGTCATTTTGTCACTGTAAATGATCTAAAAATGTCACCGTTATTAATTTATTTTGCCCTTATGTAGGACAAACTCTCCAAACAGGATGATCTTCCAAGGCCCTTTTGTTCTTACATGCGTCTGACCCTTTAAACACAACACTCATCATTTAAAGATAATGTCATTAGAACACTTTGCACTTACATATAACTGACCTATTAAACATGCAACTGTCATTAGGTCACACTGCACTTGCATGTGAATTCCGTCTTTTTTCCATTAAACATGTCACTCACAGTATGTAAGAAAGAGACAGAAAGCTCTGCTCTCAACTGACATTAATTCTCCCTCCTTTTCTCACTGATTTCTCTTTGTCTGCTGGCGGATTTATATTAACAAGCAATTTGCAGCTCTCTGCTAGAGAAATTCTCTCTGTAATACGTGGAGAGGAGCTGAGATGGGAAAGTTTAAAATGGCACACAAAAGATTTAGAGTGGTGGGGGATGCAAATTTCACGGCAATTATAGCAAGATGAGGATGGTGGTATATGGGTGCCAGTTTCTGCTCATATTTATATGAAAGGGTGCTAATAGATCTTTTTCTAAGATGTTTTTTCCTGTGAAGAAAACTCAATAAATTCCTAGATTAATTAACTTGTGAAATGAATATGGCTTCTCTGTTACCTTTACAATTAACACTGTGTGTGTGTGTATATATATATATATATATATATATATATATATATATATACATACATATACACATACATACATACATATACACATACATACATACATATATATATATATCCATATACACACACGCACACACATACCTACCTTCTGGTAATCAATGTGATTTTACCTACATTTGCAGGAGAAAAAAGTATAAAAAAAAAACAAAAAAAAAAAAAAAAAAAAAACAGTAGGTGGTGAAGTGCATGACAATAATCTATACTATGGTCTGTTTTCCTCCTAAACAGAGCTGCTTCTCTCCACCCCTATGCCTTGTCAGGGGCGTGCCCTGCTCTACCTGGGTGCTGTACTATCATGGAGCAGGCAGAGCTATAATTAGCCCCACCCAGTGTTATTATTGGTTCTACACAGGTTCCTATACAGAGGTATTGAAGTTAAAACCACCTTGCAGCTGCCCCAATGCCCCACCCAGTGACATCATGGGTGTGGGGCCAATGACTACATGAGTTCATAGCTCCACCCCCTTTACAGAGCATGCTCAATTTGAACCAGGGAGGTGGAGAAAAGTAGCTCTGGTTGAGGGGAGAAATTAACAAAATGGATAAATATTTATTTTAAAAGACAAATCATTTTAACAATCTATGCCCAACAAACACAAATATAAGCTTTACTTGTAAAAGCCTTACCGTTATCCCATAAACTGGTGACCTAATTCTGATGAATCTGAATTTTACTGCCCAATAGCTGAGGGATCCTATATATGCAGGGCTAGATTTCCCTAAAGGATAGCTAGGGAATGGATGGGAGCACTTACCTGTCTTGCACTGTCTCTTACCTACATTACCCACTCTGTTTCTCCTCTTTATCAAATACATTTTCTTAAGCAGTCTGCATCCTCGGCCTCTTTCCTTTTTTCCCCCCATTCTCATACATTTTCAATAACACGCTTTCCTCTCTTTTTCTGGCCCTCCTCACCATTTCTATCTCATTTGTTTCTGCAATGCTCTTATTAAATCAGCTCAGGAAATAGTGGGGGGCCCTTTAAGATCTCTGGGAATAAAACGTAGCTACACATGCACACACATTTACTACAGAAGTGATACAAAACTAGTTCACTTTAGTAAATGAGAAAGGAAGCCACTTGACCCAACTAAAGTACACATTTTTCTTCCCTTCCTCTGTGACCTTCTTTCATATTGTCTAGAGCCCAAGATCAACACAGGATTTATAGATTCCCTGGGTCTATTAGAAGCTGGTCCACGACTCTACCATCTTTTCTGATAAGTGCTCTGTCACATCCCTGCTAAGCCTGGAAATGATTATTACTACTTTTACAGGAATACTAGTGTTTACAGGCTTGTTATGGTGACCCTACAGAGCTGCCAGAGCTACAAATTAAATACTTTCCTGCATACAGAACTATATACAGGGATAGAATAGTCCTATTTCCACTTGTATCCGTCCTGCTAAAGGCTCAAACAGAAATAATTGAAAATAAATATTTTTATTATTTCCATAATTTACAGGGACAGAGTCCTATCATTTTATATATATATATATATATATATATATATATATATATATATATATATATATATATATATATATATATATATATATATAACATTTGCCTTTACAAGTCACAAGCCATTACATGTGCTAATTAATACAGGGGGCTCTTCTTGCTGCATGATAATATAGAAGGATATTATTTTTCAACCACATACAAATCAGCAGATTGAGCCACCGATTAGCATAATAAACCACATGGAAATAAAAATGTTTATCTTAAAAATGTTTTAATAAAATAAATGATGATAAAATTGCATGTTTTAAAAAAAAAATCATATGTTTTAAATTGTTTAGCAATAACAATTACCAAAATGATCATTTATGGCGAAAATTACCAAGGATATCAATTAGACATAAAGTTTCCGTTCGGCGCGGGACTGATACAATTTGCCAATGTCGTTCCTATTTTGGAAAGACGATGTAAACCAGATTTACCAACATACTTTTTATATTTTGTTTCTTAATAAGTTTCAATTTAAAGGACCACAAACTGCAGATTATCCGAGGAAGATAATGTAAAAATATGGGCAATTCTAATAAAAAAATTTTTTTTTTCCATTTTCGAGATAAATAAATTCAATTGTGCTACAAATTATAGCACTCTATTATTTTGTCATTTGATGTTCCCTCTTGTTTCCGAATTTACTAGTCAGGCAACACAAAATGATGATCCATATTATAACATTCACTTCTATTAATACATTATTAAAACAAAAGAAACACCACAAATTAGTTAATAATTGTAAATATAAAAAACTGAACATGCTGAAAAAAAATAGTAAACAGTTTCCATATACATATGTAAATATAAAACGATTGTGAGCATCATGCCTAAAAAAATGCAAACCAAAATGATGGAAATATGCCTGGCCCCTGGGGGGTAGAAAGCCTAAATTACAAGTAGGTAGTGTTGCCACTTTATTTAATGAATGTATTAATAGAAGATTATATGTTATAAAGCTGAATATTTATTAAAATAACATTTTCTTTTTATTCTGACTTCAGTGGTCCTTTAAGGCTTGATGATTTCCGGGAGCCATTACTCCTAATGCATTACTACTGGCTCCTAACTTTTCAGTTATTATACAGCAATAATTTGTCAAGCCCTGCTTTAAGGATAACTTGTAAAAGGCCTAAAGATTGCTGTACTAATAGCAAATTATTTTAAGAAGGAATCTGCCTTCTTTGCCAGACAAGACTGTTTTGGTATGTACAATTAACAGGTGCTAAACCAGAATAACGGTCTTCTAACCTGAGTGTGAGAGGCAGTGCGTCCATCTTAATTTAGGACATTGAATTAATTTGTAAAATACTACAAATATCAGCAAGGAAAACAATCAGTTGAATGCGTAAAATAGTACATAACATGGGATAAACATTTATGTAAAATAAATACACTTTGGAAATTAAACTTTAATGGGTATGACAGGCCCCCTGAGGAAGGATCTTCCAGGAATAGCAATTCTCTTCATATAAACATATTACCCAACACTTCCCAGAAGGAATGAGCCTGTTATCATCTACTTAAGAACACATTAGTTATTCCATTTAACAAGATGGCATGTGACAGTAATCCAGTTACCCAGGTAGTGGGATAATAAGGGGTCCCCGGGGCACATGCTGTGTTAAAACAAACTAGATAACACAATTACATGTGATTACACCAGCCTTTCTACAGTATTATCCATGGAAAGTCGCCGTCAGCTTAGAGGCTCTGTCAGTCTTGTTTGTTAGGAAGAGAAACAGGAGATTATTCCTCAGCTGAATGTTTGTTCGTATTTAAGATGGCTGCTACCATAGGCTCTGCACATGTAATTTAAAGAAATTGTTAGAAAATGTAAACTGAGTAACATATATATATATATATATATATATATATATATATATATATATATATATATATATATATATATATATATATATATATATATATTCACACATACACACTGTATACAGGAATCACTTTATTAGAATTACTCTTATCTATCCATACTAAATGTGTATTGCTTCTATTGTCACTCCACCTTTGCAGCCTGACGCATCTGGCACATATTCCTAGAAGGTGCTTGTAGTCTGGATTATGGAGGTGTCCCTTGGGGAGCTGGGACTCTTTGTGGGGGTGTTAGCAGTTTGCACTATAATATGATGTGGGAATCCCAGCTGTCAGACACACTGTCATCTCTACCAGCTTGTGTCTGCGCTAAACCTGTTAGTCTGTGACCTCTAAGACTCCTATCATTTAGAAGACTAGATTGAAGAACATCTATTTGTACAGTACAGTTAAAGAAAGTGGCAAGATTATGGATATGGCTTGTGTGCATATATAGAAAGAAACTGTGCTGCAAGTTATGAAAGGCTATGTCTACAGAATGGTGGAAATAGGAACATTCAGTTAGTCTTTTCATACAAAAAAGATGGGATACTTTATTTGCTGTTAGAAATCAAAGTATTCAACATTTTAACTATTTATATTTATGTTCAATACAGCGCTATAGCTATACTTTGATTTTATAAACGTCATTGTCGCCAATGCAATATCTTATTGCTGTTTAGTTATTCAGTTTTACCCTACTCTCCGTGACCCTATGGACCACAGCATGTAACTCGTGCTGTATCTTGGCAAATATACTATAATGGGTTGCCAGTTCCTTCTCTAGTAGACCATGTTTTTTCTGACTTCTCTGCTATGACTTGCCCATTTTAGGTGGCCCTACATGGTATAGCTCACAGCTTCTTTGAGGTACACAAGCTCCTTCCCCACAACAAGGTAGCGATCCAGAAGGGGCCAAATCTACTGGGTGGCTACTGAATCAATTCACCACCTTTTCTGAAAAGAAGCACTTTATTTCAGCCATACCCTAGTTTAAACTCATGACTTTTTACCAAAAATGTCATCATATTCAAATGTGTCTTCTTCACATGGTCAGTTCAGCCTCTGGCCTGTTTCTGCTGCCAGATGTCAGAGTCCTTACATACCTAGGGAACTCAACATGATGTAAATATCTAAACATCTGTAAAACATGTCCAGCAGAGGGTCCTATGTCCAGCCCAGTGTGGGAAGGGATTGGCATTATTTAGCTCACTGGTAAAGTCATCCAATCAGTCAGAAACATTCATATGTAAATGTGATGAGACAAAAGGGATGTCATATTAATAATACAATACAAATACAATGTAAGCAGATCAGCAAATAGAGTTTAAGGTCCCTACTCTGAAGAGCTTACAATCTTATGTCAAAGTCCCACTGCTGCTAAAAAGGAGCCCACCCCAAAAATGATGTAGTAGATGCTTCTTAATACCAAGCTGTCACTTAAGCTACATATTGATCTGTACTGCACTAACACCAAGATACATCAGGTTATTATATTAGTACATGCGCCATGTTGGAGCCCAGCACATGATATTACAACATAAAAGCAGCAAATATTGGGATCTGTCCTGTTACATGCACGTACAGCACGGGAAGCCTCCTCGTGCGGGCGGGCTCGCGTCCCGATGTACTCCCTAAGCCCCTAACCCCCAACACCCCTTGGCGACCCTAACCCTAACTCCCTACACTAGTTACTGGCCATAACCCTAACCCCCAACACCCCTAGGCGGCCCTAACCCTAACTCCCTACACTAGTTACTGGCCATAACCCTAACCCCCAACACCCCTTGGCGGCCCTAACCCTAACTCCCTACACCAGTTACTGGCCATAACCCAAACCCCCAACACCCCTTGGCAGCCCTAATCTCTCTTAGCCTAACTCTAACTCCCAAAAGTACCTTCCTAACCGTAAGCCCCTAACCCCCTACACAACTTACCGGCCCTACCCTAACCCGAAAACCCCTAATCACGTACCGGGCACTTACAGACAGCTACATCAGGACGTCCATGGCGTGCTTCCCAGCACTGAAGTGTGCGTGCACATAACAGGACAGGTTCAAATATTGTCATACATTTTAAAAAGACCACTGTAGTTTAAGAAAAACTTGACACGTGTGAATTATGTAATAAACTAATAACATTAGCAGTTGTATAACCCATGAACATAAAATAGGCATGCTAAAGTGAAGATTTTCTGTCAAAACTGTGTCATGGTCACTTCTGTCTGGCTGCCTGTAGCCTGAGGGTTATAATGCAGGAGATTGCTCTACGCTCAGTCCTATTGCCACCTTTTACTTTATAATGGCAGTCAGCATCAGAAACAAACTGACATGTTACCAGAATACGCAGTTTCCCGTTCTTCACCAATGTCTAATCTGAGGGGGAAAAAGGCAAAATTGAACACAATAGCTAAAAAATAAAGACAGAATTGGTTTCCTACTTTCTAAAGGTATCAAGTTCTTCATGAGAGCATATTATAATATGTGAGACTTCAGTGGCCCTTTAGCTGACCAACTAAAAAATTATTTATACACATTTCTCCTTCAAGCGTCTTCTACTCCTTAACAACTGTTTTATCCAGTATTTTTTCAATAGTACATTTTGTAGATGGATTCCTACAACTCCAACCAACCAACTCCAGGACCAACAAGGGCAACCAGTACATACTACAACAATAAGTGGTATTTTATTGCCTGCTCCCAGTGCTTTGCAGCCAAGAGACATTGATACTGCCCTGTGCACCTTCTTACAGGAATGACTGATCTTAGGAATAATCTTTGGTACAGAGAAAGCCTGTCTTCTCCCTATGGAAACTATCCATTGCTGCATTCATTTGTGATCTGGGACCTTCACACGATTAATGGCACTGTGAGTCTCTCTACAGCAATAGACTTTCTACTTGTCTCTTCTTCGAGAAAATATGTTTTCCATCGTACTTCACTAGCTTTTAAAAACATTTCTGCACAATTATTAGCTGGAGATTCCCAGCACACCATTTTCTCATGTTCAAGAAAAACAGCCTTTTAGGTTATATATTTTGTCTTTGCACCTGCAGGGAAGCCTGGCTTAAGGAGGACCCAGAAGAAAGGAGTTGCCAACACAACATATGCATGGCTTCTGTATGACTATCTGCATCATCATGAGAAAGGCAAAAACATGGAAATCTTCCTATTCATGGGTATAAAAGCGCTTTTATCTTTCACACATCTCCATACCTGTGCTGGCTAAAATTCAGAAGTTGATAGTATTTTGTTAAACAAAAGTTGACAACCATTATAAAACTTCAACCTAAGGGACATGGAAGGTTTCTGAATTTCCATAGATATATAATATTCCTTTGTATTTACTTACTTTTAATATTTAAATTAAGTGCTTAAAAGTGCTGTTTTCACTACCTGGATATTACATACCTAGTAAAATCTGAAATGCTGCCATTTCCCTTAAAATCTAAAATGCCCCTACTCTGGGCTACTACGCTTTTCATGATTTATAGGTATTGCTATAAATTACTTAGGACTTGCTTGGCAAGTGGTCAACTACCAATGGATTTCTGCATGTGTGAAGTTTAAAGGTCCACTGCACAATGGAAAAAAAAAACATATGGTAAATCTGACTAAGACGGAAAAACATCATACAAATAGTTTTTAAATGGAACAATATACATTTTTAATACATTTCACACATAACTTCAATCAGGAGGGATCCATGACACACTGGTTGAAGAAATGTGTGATGTTTATCTAAATAAGATTGAAGCTGACACCAAAGGCTCTGGGCTTTTGCCTCATGTTTGCCTGTACTTATATACAAAGTCTTCAAAATGCAGTGCTCCTTTAACCTTCTGTGTCGGAAGCTTTTTGAACTAACGCTTAATGACTTTGTTACTTACAAGTTTATCCTGGTAGTTTTAGTAAACCGCAATTCACATGAAGGATTGTGGGAAATGTACCCTTCTTAATCTGAATCCTACGCCTACTATGAACTGTTAAAATCATCCTTTATTAAATCATAATATTAAACATTTGGTTCCTGTAATTTGTAATCAACAATTAGCAGGAATATTGTTTTTATTTCACATTTATGGGCCTCTTGGCCAAATGGCATGTGAACATGACCACACGCACACACAGGCCCTATGACCTTGGTGGGTCCTCCTTACTGGAAGGCTCACTAGCTGATGCTCCAACTGTTGCATGTTGTGAGGTGATTTAATAAAGGATGATTATAACAGTTTATAGTATGCACTCACCACTTTATGATTCAGATAAAAAATTAATTTGGTGTCAGGAACGCGTTTACAGGTTCAACAAACGTTTAGTACATGTACCCTTCTGCCTCCGCAGATAGATATATGAGGTTTTCACGATTATAGACAAATAAAAAATGATCTAAACTATGTTAACATGAGAAAGGAACAAGCCAACTTTACTTTAATGGTTAATTTTTAATGTTCCTTTACAGCAAATAGTTTTTAGTATTACCTGTAGCTATATTATATATCAGATGCAAATCTAGGGCTTACCATGTTGTAACGGATAAAAGTGAACTAGACGCGTATCCTGATAGTATGTGATAATCTCGATACAGAGCGATAACAAGTGAATCATAGGTAAAATTGTCCTTTGTTTGAAGATACATTTGCAATGGTATTTTAGGATACCATATTGGAGACTGCAAACTAATATCCAAGATCAAGCAGATCTGGAAAGTGGATCCTTGTAATGGGTTTGCTGTATCCAATATTTGGGCAGATCGCCTATAAACAAATGCAGATTTTATTTTTTTCATTTCAAAGTGATTAGAGTTACCAGCTATTGTTTAGGGAGAGGGTACGCTCAAAATTGAAGCTATTCTTTTTCCTGGTGCTGTTTTCTTAAACTATGTATAAGTGTGTAAAAAAAAAATAGTATATATATATATATATATATATATATATATATATATATATATATATATATATATATATATATATATAATCTTGGATTAGCAACATAGTCATGATAAATTGGCGATTCTTGAGCTATACTAATAAAAATTTCAGATCAATTATTTATCAAGACAATAATGTGAAAAAATATATGTCATGTAATTGAACGGGTGGACAATAATATCTAAAACATGGGAACCGATAATATTTTTTATAGGAGACAGGCAGTCTGCTTATACTACAGTCAGCATTACACATTTTAGGAGCTCCAACAAATACATAAATACATATATACAAACACACACACACATATATATATATATATATATATATATATATATATATATACACATACATATATATACATATAACTTGACATACTGAACACACGCCAAGGCAACAGGGCAGGTTGGCTGCACATTTCAAGTAAATTAACTTGACCACAGTCAGCAGAAGCCAGAGGCAAAGAGAGGATTTTCTCCGCCTGAAATCCAGTTAGCGGGAATATAAAATGTCTCTTAATGTCTCTTATAAACCCAATTAAAGCCAAGCCAGCTGGCTGCTTGAGTTGGCATTGCTGAGCCGGGCACACATCCGGGAGGGTAGAGACCTGTCTGACAATCTTGGTCATTTGACAAATAATACCAGCAGACAGGAGACTATTTAGAGAGCAGTGCTGCAAAAACGATCACAAAACCCGGTCTTGTGCGGGTAGACATCAATTTATTTTCAACAGAAATGGGGTGTGGGAGATAGCTTACACTAAAAAACTCAAGTCGTATTATTTTTACTTATATTTAAGCTTGACATAAATAGGAAAACAGCACCAGATCAATGAAAAGGATAGGATCCCATTTAAATAATGCTGAAGCTTGAAAGAAATATGAACATTTCTTACTCATCACTGATAAGAATAATATTGCTGTTTCAAATGCAGAATTTGTTGGCCGGTAAGATTTACTGGACAGGAGCAACCTGCTTTCTGGTCAGCATATGTTTGATGTTTGGACAACTCTATTTATGGAAGCCTCATGTTTGCCAAGAGATCCTGAATTCCCTTACTGTATTATCTCCTGCCACGTCTGCTGATAGACTGCTCCCCTATATTGTATGATTATAGTTTATATCTCATACTTTAATGCTTCTATTTCACTCAGTAATATGCTTGTTACTACTGTTGCACAGGACAAATAAATATCTTCCATGTTTGGCACATGGCAGACACTTCTGCAGAAGACATTATACAGACTTCAGACCAATGGTTAGAGTTTCTGCGTTGCCACTGAAATGCCGAGGCGTGGTTGTGTTTCCTGCCACACAGAAATTGCATATAAGTTTATTTTTGGCATATACCGTGTTTTCATAAAGTACACTTACTATATATATATATATATATATATATATATATATATATATATATATATATATATATGTATATATATATATATATATATATATATATATATATATATATATATATATATATATATATATATATATGTGTGTGTATGTACATAAGGGTTTCCATAAAATAATACACAGAACCAAAGTGCACTGCTAAATAGCCCTTTGGACTCTTGAAGGTGCCTTGAACTTTTCACTGTTCAGATGAATGTGTCTGTTCTTTTCTTTTTTCATTGATTTCCTTTCATATACGAAAAAAAACTGTAAGTGACAACTATCCTCCTTTCTTGAAATAAATAGAATTTCACATTTGCTGTGGTCCTGTGATTTCTCTCTGATCGGCTTAGGTCAGTCATTCTGAGCACCATCATGTACAAAGGAAATAATATGTCTTAGGAGGCGAATCCTGCAAAAACCTAACAAATACATCTGTGTGAGTGACGGCTTTAAAGCCTAGATCTGAAATCTCATGATCAGATTTAAGCAGTAAGTCCATTTCTACATTAATGTGATTTAGATGTGGAGCACAAAACAGAACTAGAATAAATAATAAAGATTAATAAAGGCTCCAGTATGTTTCATATCAGGATGCATATATTTATGGAAACTAATCCTGTATTTGATAATGTCTTAGAGTGTTTTCTTTTTTCACATAAAAGTCTTGGAGCAAAAACACATATTCAGAAGTGTAGCTGCTCTTGGGGCCTGCGCTCTGCCAGCCTTTGAGATCTACAGACTGAGAGGTATACTCTTAATTCCCTTTTAGTTTCAATGACGTTTAAGCAGGTTTTACTATTTAATATATATTTTTAACATTTGCTTTATTAGAAATACGCATTATTACATAGTGTAGTGTTCAATTATCAGTACACAGATATTTGGTATGATTTTACAATGTAGTATGTTCATTATAATTGTATTATACAGTGCAGCATGTATTACTCAGAATGATGATATACAGTAGTATTGTATGGTTCAATTTGAATATATATATCCCTATATAGTGCAACTCACTCATTCTCAGTACAGAGATAATCATTATCATTGTACAGTGCGTTCTTTATCACTGTATATCCAGCATCATTACAACGTACAGCACAATCATGACCACAGTATAGATACTCAGCTCCTTTACATTGTCCATTATTAATGAATAGATACAGTGCCTTGCAAAAGTATTCACCCCCTTGACTTTTTACCTATTTTGTTACATTAAAACCTTAAATTCAATGTTTTGTTAATCTGAATTTCATGTGATGGATTAGAACACAATAGACTAAGTTGGTGAAGTGAAATGTGAAAAATATATACATAAAACTATTTTTTAGAAATAGAAAACAGAAAATTGGCATGTGCATATGTATTCACCCCTTTGTTATGAAGCCCATAAAAAGCTCTGGTGCAACCAATTACCTTCAGAAGTCACATATAGTGAAATGATGTCCACTTGTGTGCAATCTAAGTGTCACATGATCTGTCATTACATATACACACCTTTTTTAAAAGGCCCCAGTGGCTGCAACACCTTAGAGGCACCACTAACCAAACACTGCCACGAAGACCAAGGAACTCTCCAAACAAGTAAGGGACAATGTTGTTGAGAAGTACAAGTCAGGGTTAGGTTATAAAAAAATATCCAAATCTTTGATGATCCTCAGGAGCACCATCAAATATTTCATAACCAAATGGAAAGAACATGGCACAAAAGCAAACCTGCCAAGAGACGGCCGCTCAGTGAAACTCACGGACCGGGGAAGGAGGGCATTAATCAGAGAGGCAGCACAGATACCAAGGGTAACCCTGGAGGAGCTGCAGAGTTCCACAGCAGAGACTGGAGTATCTGTACATAGGACGACAATAAGCCGTACACTCCATAGAGTTGGGCTTTATGGCAGAATGGCCAGAAAAAAGCCATTACTTTCAGCAAAAAAAACAAAATGGCACATTTTGAGTTTGCGAAAAGGCATGCGGGAGACTCCTAAAATGTATGGAGGAAGGTGCTCTGGTCTGATGAGACTAAAATTTTACTTTTCGGGCAAAGAAAACGCTATGTCTGGCGCAAACCCAACACCTCACATCACCCAAAGAACACCATCCCCACAGTGAAACATGGTGGTGGCAGCGTCATGCTGTGGGGATGTTTTTAAGCAGCCGGGACCGGGAAACTGGTCAGAGTAGAGGGAAAGATGGATGGTGCTAAATACAGGGATATTCTTGAGCAAAACCTGTACCACTCTGTGCGTGATTTGAGGCTAGGACGGAGGTTCACCTTCTAGCAGGACAATGACCCCAAACACACTGCTAAAGCAACACTTGAGTGGTTTAAGGGAAACATGTAAATGTGTTGGAATGGCCTAGTCAAAGCCCAGACCTCAATCCAATAGAAAAACTGTGGTCAGACTTAAAGATTGCTGTTCACAAGCGCAAACCATCCAACTTAAGGGAGCTGGAGCAGTTTTGCAAAGAGGAATAGGCAAAAATCCCAGTGATAAGATGTGGCAAGCTCATAAAGACTTATCCAAAGCGACTTTGAGCTGACATTGCTGCAAAAGGTGGCTCTACAAAGTATTGACTTTAGGGGGGTGAATAGTTATGCACATTGACTTTCTGTTATTTTGTCCTATGTTGTTTGCTTCACAATAAAAAAAAAAAAAAAACATCTTCAAAGTTGTGGGCATGTTCTGTAAAATAAAAGATGCAAATCCTCAAACAATCCATGTTAATTCCAAGTTGTGAGGCAACAAAACACGAAAAATGCCAAGGGGGTGAATATTTTTGCTATATATATATGTATACTATGTATACCATACTATTCAGTGTACAGATACTCAGCGTCCCTATTCAGAGTACAGATAGTCAGCCTCCCTATTCAGAGTACAGATAGTCAGCCTCCCTATTCAGAGTACAGATAGTCAGCCTCCCTATTCAGAGTACAGATAGTCAGCCTCCCTATTCAGAGTACAGATAGTCAGCCTCCCTATTCAGAGTACAGATAGTCAGCCTCCCTATTCAGAGTACAGATAGTCAGCGTCACTATTTAGTGTACAGGTTCTTCAGTGTCACTATTCAGTGTGCAGATACTCAGCGTCACTATTCAGTGTGCAGATACTCAGCGTCACTATTCAGTGTGCAGATACTCAGCGTCACTATTCAGTGTGCAGATACTCAGCGTCACTATTGAGTCTATAGATACTCTGCATCACTATTCAGTGTACAGGATACTCAGCGTCACTATTCAGTGTGCAGATACTCAGCGTCACTATTCAGTGTGCAGATACTCAGCGTCACTATTCAGTGTGCAGATACTCAGCGTCACTATTCAGTGTGCAGATACTCAGCGTCACTATTCAGAGTACAGATAGTCAGCCTCCCTATTCAGAGTACAGATAGTCAGCCTCCCTATTCAGAGTACAGATAGTCAGCGTCACTATTTAGTGTACAGGTTCTTCAGCGTCACTATTCAGTGTGCAGATACTCAGCGTCACTATTTAGTGTACAGGTTCTTCAGCGTCACTATTCAGTGTGCAGATACTCAGCGTCACTATTCAGAGTGCAGATACTCAGCGTCACTATTTAGTGTACAGGTTCTTCAGCGTCACTATTCAGTGTGCAGATACTCCGCGTCACTATTCAGTGTGCAGATACTCAGCGTCACTATTGAGTCTATAGATACTCTGCATCACTATTCAGTGTACAGGATACTCAGCATCTCTATTCAGTGTGCAGATACTCAGCGTCACTATTCAGTGTGCAGATACTCAGCGTCACTATACAGTGTGCAGATACTCAGCGTCACTATTCAGTGTACAGGATACTCAGCATCCCTATTAAGTCTATAGATACTCTGCATCACTATTCAGTGTACAGGATACTCCGCATCCCTGTTTGGTGTGCAGGATACTCAGAGTCCCTATTCAGTGTATAGATACTCAGCATCACTATCCTGTGCAGCGTAGTCATTATGAGTGTATAGATACTATTATATCATTATATATTGCAGCATGCACACTGCTAGCCCAGTAAAAAGGTATGCAGCTTTTATGATGGAACAGAAGTAATTTCCTTAACCGTATCTACAAAACAAACTAATACCCAATGTATTTGGTTCCCAGGGGGCAAATCTCAGCATAAATTTGATTTAAAAGCAGGTGGCTTTTGTTTTAATCTGGCAGATACATCTCAGCGCTTTTATTGAAATGGGAATTTGGAGATAGTCTGGCAGGTGGAATCACAAACAGAAGACACTCCTCCTGTCTCTCTGCTGTAATTGAATCTCTGTGCTTTTAACAAAAAAAAAAAATCAAGTCTATTTCCAAGATTTAAGATAGATGTCTATAGGATGCTTCTTACTTCCCTTTTTAGGGTACACTTTCAGTAAGTGTGTCTATGCAGCTTGTTCATTTCTGCAAAGCTTTCATCAGCATATATGGTGGGCTAATTAAAGCAATAACTCCACATTTCCTATCCTGCATGTAAATGAGGATGGTTTAACCACTACTTATATGCTTTACTTTTTTCCTGCATCGAAATATAGATCTGAAGTCCCCAAGCATGTCAGTACAGAATACAGTGTAGAAAACACTACTCCCCAAAATATTGTGAAAAAGTAGTCTTATTCTCAACCACTGTGATGCAACGTCTGTACCGCCTAATACAATGCAAAATATTACAATGTTATTCGGTTGTCATGTAAAAAAACTTGTTATTTGACTGCATGACATAAAAATGGAAATTAAAGAACAAATTCTTTCACTAAGTGAATGTGGATTACTGAATAGAGCACAGCAGTAAATATTTCCAATTGTAAGGATAAAAATAGGAAAATTAAATACAAAACATTAAATAAGGAAAACTAATGGATAAATACAGAGAGGCGATAAAGGATACTTTTGTTTTTGCACTGCGTGAGGTTTCTATTGGCTGCATACACATCAGGAGTTTCACTTTCAATAAATAAGACCCAAATTAAAAAAAGACACTGGACTCTATTACATGGCTCCCGTAAGAAATCTTCCACATAGGGAGCTACGTGGCTAATATAGTCGTCCAGCAGCAAATCCCCATGAGTGATCACTACGTATACTCTGTTCCCTACTCTATGGGAGATTTTACATAAAGTTCGACTACATGGCTCCCGTAAGGGTTACTGAAGATCCTACATGTTCTTGTAAGGGTCTGCGAGCACTCACAGGGAGACAGATCCTTACATGTAAATGCAAACTCCGCAAGAGCAGATAAAACCCTGATGCAAACAATTACAAGACAATTAAAGGGTGACTTCATTCAGCACAATTAGGACCACATCACAGTAAAAATCTCCTAAAATCATGTTGAAAGTTTTAGAATTTTTAAAACATGCTTTTTTCAAAGAGAAATAAAATATAATCTGCGTTTATGTCATGCCCAGAGTTTGGGAGGCAAGGGAGAGACCCTTCTGGTCCCCACTTTTAACTGCATTGGCCAGCCTAAAGCCATCTTAAAGAAGGTTACATTTCATAGCAATGGTTAAACCTAGTAAAAATAAAATGGAGTAGTAACAACAATACTAAAGAACAATCAAACATCAGTGTTTTATTGTGTGAGGAGATAAGTCACACCTGATTAATAGAGCCCCGGGGGATAATACCTACACACCTACCTGTGTATCCCCTGCCATATATGGTATGCTTTAAATTTCTAGGTAATATATTTGTTATCACTTTAATGTCATTAAAAATGAATTTGCATATAGTAAACAATGAATTTTGCAATTCTTAGCTGTTAGTCAGCATTTCTGATCCACCCACAAACAAATATTCTAATCTCTTGTTATTTAAAGATCAGTTCCAACATTTACTGCTTATTCCCGGGTCTCTGGGTCCATTTCAGTGTTAGTTTATTGTAGAAAAATTTACTTTTTAAAATATTCAATTGATAAAGTACTTGTTATTACCTATCATTTCTAAATTATACCATATTTGGAACCTCAGTTTAAGCATATAACTATACATATACGCCCATGTATCTTTCTAGAAGTACAAACTTGGCACAAAACAGCTAAGATGTGCTATACCTCACTACTTTTGATGGCTGTAAATCAGCAAATCACATATAAATACCCTAATATATAGTGAAAAGTGTTATTTAGGACTTTTTTTAATTACTCAACAACGATATTGGCGACAGTGTGGCTATAATGAAAAAACATTTAACTTCATCTAAGCCAGTTAGTTAAAAGTATTTAACAGTTACCAGTACACATTGGATCTCTGGTCTAGTGAACAATAAGCAACCTGTATTTATTGGAAAGTATTGTGGATTTTACCAACAACCTAGTACTCCAGTAGTAATCTAATCTATTCCTTACAAAAGCTATACATCCTGCTACGGCCCTATATTTATTAAAGGGGATTATCATTTACAATTTGATAGATCAAAGGGTTGGATAAAAGAGTACAAAGAAATTACTAAAGAATTACGTTTCTTTAATGACCTGAACCTGTTGGATTCATGGAGGGAACCCCCTTCCTAAAGCTCATTCACATTTTACTCATTTACACAGATCTCACATTAAAGAATCACAACCTCTAAAGAAAATCCAAGCGAGAGCCTTTCTGGGAATTGTGGTGCATTACAGAAGATGCATTCCTCAAGCAGAGCCCCAATGACAGATCTCATGAAAGCTAGAGCTCCCGATATGGTACAATGGAGCAACAAGGCTGAGGAAGGTTTCAAAGACTTAAAGTCTGCATTTTGCAAGGATCCAGTTTTAACAGCCCCATATTTTGAGTGAGCTTGGGTGAAGTCTCATCACAGATGACGGGAGAAGAGAAAGCCATTCTGTTTCTTAGCAAAAAAGTTACTGCCTCGGCCGTAAAACTACTCTGAGGTGGAGAAAGAAATGGGCAATTATTGCCTACTAGAAATAAAATTCACTCTAATATCGGACCATTCTCCACTGAAGTGGATGCAACAGAACAAGGAGAGCAACAACCAAGTTACAAGATGGTTCTTGCCCCTACAGCTGTTCAACTTCAAACTCCTCCACAGACCTGGAACTCAACATGGCAATGCTGATGCCTTGCAGTGTTGGTCGTTCAACCCCAAAGTGTTGAGCTGGGGAGTGGGGTGTATGACTCTGCAAAGCTCTAAGAGGCTACTTATGGATTGACTGATCCCCTGTTTATCTGACAAACATAGTAAGTTAGCAGCCTGAAGCTTATTTCCGCTTGGGCAGAGCAGAGACCTGGTTATCTTAAGAAATATACAGTGATTTTACAACCAATTGGACTATTTATTTTGTCTCCACTCAGGTTTAGATGGCTAGTGATGAAAACTATTAGTTAAAGTAGTGGTTCAGTGGAAGCTAGAACTATTATTTTCTTTGCACAAACCCAGAAGACACCGGTAACTTTTCAAAATATATAGTTATAACAATGGGAAGAGATAGTATCATGAACTTGTCTATTTTATTGTGAGCTGCTATCATCAAAAATGATACTGACAAAGATTTTGGCACTCACAATGTTGATAGCTTTGTGCACAGATGTTAACTGGCAAAAAAGTTGTAAAAACAACATGAAAATGATCTGCCAACTACAAAGTAACTGAACAATTGGCAAAGCTATAATGTGAATATTAATGAAGGATTTTATTAAAGCGGGCGTTTTCAATTATTAGCTATAATCTATTGTTTCCTTTCGATCTAAAAAAAAATAGTATCATTTTTGTATATAGGAAAAAAAAACATTTCAGCCATTGCTTATATAAAAGAAAAGTCAGAGTGATAATGTGGATAATGCTTCACGGACACAAAGTCTTCAAAATTAGATTTTGTTAAATCACTAATTTAAGAGACAAAAATAAATAAAATAAAAACACAACTCATAACAGATATAGACCCTGGCCCTATATATGACAATGGTGAAGAATCACATATATAGTTGTGAGCGTACGAGTTGTTGCTAACGCTGCGGGCTCGCGTAGCGAGCCCGCGGCCCTCGCGAAGCGAGGGCCGCGACTCGCGTAGCGAGGGCCGCGGCTCGCGCAGCGAGCCGAGGCCCTCGCGAAGCGAGGGCACTGCCCGAGGGTCTCAGTTGCTGCAAGGAGCGCCTACGGCGCTCCATGCCAGCACCTGAGGACCTCGCAAACTTCACGTCGCAACCCAAACAGTACGACACACACATTACGACACTCGCAAACAACATACGACACACGTTCACACACATTACGGACTCGCAACACTCGGACGCAACTCGCGAACATTACAAAATGTCAAACACAATACATACACACACCACATACATAAAAAACTTACCTACACCAAGAGGGAGCACCCAGCACCTCAAA
Source organism: Discoglossus pictus (assembly GCA_027410445.1). Taxonomy (NCBI): domain Eukaryota; kingdom Metazoa; phylum Chordata; class Amphibia; order Anura; family Alytidae; genus Discoglossus; species Discoglossus pictus. The sequence goes on from CM050175.1 coordinate 37,303,556, forward strand.
AATACAACTTACACCTCGATTTTACTTCAAATAAAACAGTTTAGAGACTAAAAAAAAAACGAAGCGAGAGAAAAAATGGCCGCCGAACAAAACGAAAACGAGGCTACAGCACTCTAAACTCGCAAAACACCACAAGAAACTCGCAAAACACCACAAAACACCTACGGATATTCCGATACAAACGTATAACACACATTACTCGCCATTTCTCGCCAATGCGGAAGTACACGACTACGCTAACGGTTTGGTCTCGCGCACGCACAGTGTTACACTGCACACATTCAGCACGCTTACACAGCAGATCCACACCACTAATGCTGCAGCAACATCAAAACACATTCACAGCTCTTCCACACAATGCTTTAAAATAGGTAAAGTATATTCATTTATTAATGTATTATATATTTCATTATTACACACTAAACAGCATTAGCTACCTTACAATTTCATTGCCGTCATTTTTTGACGGGCAATTCGCTAGTATATATAATAAAGAGAATTACACTGTAAATAATATTTGATAGATTTGAGAACACTGAAAGGTGAACCGGTGGTAGTCCTCACTCATTTAAACATTCACATTTTAATGGTAATTAAATCCAATCTAGAATGAAAAATGAATATATGAAAGATTTGATCCCAGTAAGCATAATTAGGCAGCAAAATTAAGCTAATTTAAATAAAACAAAACATTTTAATGCATCTGCCAGATGCCGAACGTGTCCAGTTTACTTTGGTGAATGTTGCATGTGTGAGAGAGTTTATTTTTCTGCACAGCAAGGCTTACATTTACTGATGGAAGCTGCCTACTTGAGAGTTTATGTGGGAGATTAAGGCAGGTGTCAAATTGCAAATGCGTCATTCATCTAATGAGTCAACAAAATCTGGAAAATTAGTACATACCATCAGGCTTCAAGCTTTCTGGAAATGTTCAAGACAAAATGCAAACTTGCAATATACAAATATAAAGATTTTCTCCTAAAAACGTTTGAGTGTTAATAGATAGTATTCAAGTAACAAACCCCTTTATTTTTCCTAAGACCATGCATGCAGGTCAGGATTCAAATCTCTAGCACCTAAGGCACAATATCTTCAGAAATCCCCTATATATGTTAGCCCAGTTGCTAAGTCGTAATTTCAACCCAACATGTACCCCAAAATAAACATAATTCTGCACAAGACGAAGCTTTATTCTCCCAGTGTAACCACTGAATTTCCATGTTTAATGCACATACACAAGGCAAGGCAAAGTAGAACATCAAGCTGTGTCATAGCAAATCAGGTGCCTAAGTGAATGAAGCACCCTAGGCTGCTACCTATTGATGTATACAGCTTAGTGTATATCATGTGGATAGAAAAATGAAAAAAAAAAAAGGAAAGATGAAAAACACACAAACTGATCAAGTTCTATTTAAAGATTATGTATACAAACAGAACTGCAATTTCTGATATATCATGCAGGGGCTCTCCAATTAATTGTTATGTGTAGAAATGTATTAGTAATTTGTGAATCATTATGGCTAAAAAATTATATAATATTTATCACTTCTGCGTTAAGCCTTTATTTGCCATACACAATAAGCCCTCTTAAATAACACAAGTATTATCTTGCATAGACATTTGATTCAATTACAGATGCAAATAGATGCATTAATGCTGATGAATCTGGTGCTGTTGTGTTACCCTGGCCGTGTAGATAAGAGACCATGGTGAATGCACCCCTTGGTGGCAGGTTGGGAGGGGTGTCTGGGGTTTGTTATCACACTGAATGCTTAGCGCTTTCTAATATCCACATCACAGCCGGAGTTAGCAAACAAGGAGGACTCATGCAGAGGTGAAGAACACACTGAGAAGGATAAATGTAACACACACACCGTGTACACAAAACTCACAGTGGCTTAGTCGCTCGTTAGGGAAAGAGGAGCTTATTTACCAACAGGGAACAATATGAGATTTATCACCAGGAAAACACGGCACAGCTTCCTTGGAAATTATCCTTTGTATTCTTCTAGGTGTTCTATGCTTTTACTGTCACTGTCCCCAGTGTCATCTCTTTGATTAGCAGTGATCTCTCATATTTCTCCTCTTGCAGTCTCTCTGTAACCACACTTTCATCTCTCTATCTTCTCCTTTACTTTGTCACTAGTCCTGCTTGTGTAACTATAATCTCTCCCTCTTCTTGGTCATTGTTTCTTCTCACCCTCTCTATGTCAGTATACATTCTTTTCAGGTCTGTCACAGTAGTTTATTCTAGTCCCAAACATCACTCTCTCTCTCTTTGACAGAGAGGGGTGGAGAGAAAGTGTTAAAGGGGAGGTTTATCGAATAAAAGGAGAGAATATGGCAATCTTTAGTTCCTTTGGTCACTTTTCCATCCTCATTTTCTATCCCCTATTCGCTCGGTCACTATCTCTTATTCTCTCTATCACTATTCTATTTCAAGATTTCCCTTCTCACTTCTATCACTGTCTAACTCTGTCACTGTCATCTCCCATTGTCTGTAAAGGTTTCTAATCATTACATTGTTCCACTCCTAGTCACTGTCCATGTTTTCATACTTATATATCTATATTTGCATCCCTTATCTTTCCTTTATTCACACTCAGCTTATAAAATAAATACTAGAGTTCAAGGCTCTTTATGATCACTCTCTCTGCTCATTTTCACAGTATCTCTCCTTGCTGTCACTACTCACCCACCCTCTATCTAACACAATTGTCTCTACTTCTCAGTCTCAATCCATTAGTCTTCCAAACCACCAAATGCCACTGGCCCCTCTCCTTATCTCTATTATTGTCAATCTCCTCTTCCTCGTAACTATCCTCTCTCTCTCATTGATTACTCTGTCACATAAATTTATATTTATCAGTTGTTATATGATGTTTTCCTCAACTCTATTCTCCCCCTTGATCATTTCCGTTCCCGCATACACTGTGTTTTTTCTCTGATCCTCTCCTCCTTCCCTTATTGCTCTACCATCTCCTTCCATCTCTCTCTATTAGAGTCTTTGCTTCCGACTGTCCCTCTCTATTCTTTCAATCTTGTCTCTTCCCTAGTAGTCATTTTCAATTTTCTATCCCTGTTTGTTCACCTGGTTATCTCAATCGTTGCCCCAATATGAACTTCTTTCTGTTTCAATCCTCACCTCTGTGTGGTCCTTTAAGGGCTCATGAACAAGATATATAGCCAATTCAAGTGAGATTGCCATCTTTCACTCTTGTAATAGTGGTCTCTTCTCTGATATCCCTTACTGTACCTATCTCTAGGTTTCTCTTCATCTGCATATGTTATAGGGGACCCTCCCCCTTTTATCTCCATCTAAGAAATATAACACAACTACTACATGCTATTACTGTTACATTTCTTTGTCTGTATGCAGCAGCAGTCCCCTATTTCTCATATTACCATGGTCCCTCGCAGCTTCTTACTGTCCGCTTTCCCATTTCACCACTTTAGTTTTCCATCTCTATCCATGTAGTAACTGCATTGCATTGCTCCTTGTTTCTAGTTCAGTATATAGTAGCCATCTCCTCCTCAACTTTCACTCTACCCTTCTTATCCCCCTGCACATTTAGTAATACCCTTTCCTGTATCTCTTGTTTCTCTCTGTATATAGTAGCAGTCTCCTCCCTTATTTCAGTTCTTTTCTTACTTTACGTATGCAGTAATTGTCCCCGTCCAATTTCTTGCACTGATCCTCTTCTCTCTCACGTTACTGTAGTTGGCTCTAACCTATTTCTCACTGTACCTGCTCTGAAGTCACACTGCCCCTCGTCTCACTCTGTATGTAGGAGCGGTTACTTCCCTTCTGTTTCTCTCCTCCATCTCTATATTTAGCAGATTTCCTATTTTTCTGTCTCGTCTCTCTACATATAGAAGCTGTCCACATTCCTATCCCTGCTGTAGTAGTTGCTGCCTGTTATTGTTCATTCTGTCTCCATCCCAGTACCAGGTTGCTTTCTCCTCTTATTTCATTGTCTCTGTTCTCCCTCTTAATTAGGAAGTAGCTGTCTCCACTACTATATTTCATTGTCACTGTTCCTCTTCTCCCTTACTGAATACTGTAGTTGGCCTTAACCTATTTCTCACTGTAGAAACTGTACCTGCTCTGAAGTTACACTGCCCCTAGTCTCTCTCCGTACGTAGTAGCTGTGCCAACTCTTCTATCTCTCTCCTCCATCTTTATACCGGATTGGTCCGAATATAAGCCGCACCTTTTTTCCGATTTACGAGCTTGCGAGTTACAGGTGCAGCTTATATTCGCGTCCGTAAACAAACAGGACCTGGGGCTTTGCTGCGCTATTTGAGCGGCGCGGCCGCCATCTTGAGTCGAGGCCTTGGTGGCCCAGTGTGCTTCCCCCAGCTAAGAAGACCTACCTCAGACCCAGAACCCAGCAGGGGGAGGAGAGACTGTGACAGGAGCTGCAGCCTCCTTCAGAGAACCACCGGAGACGCAACCGGCACCCAGTAGAGCAACGCAATACCCGGAGGCCCGGATCCAGGGCCTGGATTCGCTCCCTGATTACAGAAGGACACGAGCACCCAGCCACACAGTCTGGCGCAGCACCTTTCCACTTTCCACCTTTTCCACAACTGCTATCTGGGGGAGAGACCCTCACACTTCTCCACGGGAGGACCAGCATGCCAGCCTCTCTGTGAGTACAGCACACCACACCACATACATAGAGCCAGGGTCGTGTGGGGGTACAGAGAAGAAGGTGCAACTGGGACAGAGGGCACCGGGTTGGGACACTGTCCCTAGAAGTGAGTGTGAGTCCCTGTGGGAAAGAGTGCAGAAGAGTAGAGGTGGCAAATAGCAAAGGGGGCACAGCACAGAGGATTTATTTTTGATATCCACCCCAAACAGGGCCCAGCTAGATGGCAAGGTCTCATTTACTATTGGCTGTTTCTAAATCGGGAGTTACAACCTTGCTTAATTGATCATGATCACGCTCTCAAATGCTACTTATGATTGCATGGTTTATGGTTCTGGCTTTCGGTCCGGAGGTTGTTGGCTTGTTCAATTAAATCGCTCTGTAATTGCAGCAAATATCCGGCCAGTACAATGCAATCTGCGGGCTTGCAATTCAATCAGGCCCTGTATGTAGTAGTTGTCCTCTCTCCTATTCATAGTCTCTTTCCTTCCTCTCATCAGTATGTAGTAGCTGTGCCCTCTCTTATGTTGCTCTCTCCCATGCAGTTGCTGTCAATTTCCCTATGTTTCCCTTCCTAGAGGCATAATCTCACATCTCTCACCATAGGGGGGTGCGGGAATGGGGGAAGGACGGGGTGGAAACATGCCATTTGACTGAAAAACCACAGAGTGGAGTAGACAGGGCTGATAAGAGCTTATGTCAGGAGTGAACCAGGAACCGCAGGACATGCAAAAACTTGTCTCAGCGTTGAGACATGATAACAGTAATTAGAACTATCAAGAAGAGCATCAGAGATGAATTGTGATATTATGTTAGCCGACAGTGCTAGGAGAGAGGGGTCAAGTGATGCTTTGTGCAATCAGTGTCTCTAAGCAAAACTCCAGTGGTGTAGGGGTTTAGAAGGGTTGATCTCAAGGGCTCTAGCGGGAAGGGTCACTGTTTGTTCCAATACTCTATAGTAGGGACAGTCAATAGGTAGACCTGGGCCCTATTGCTAATTTGTTCCAGTCATTCACAAGCATAGGAAGTATAATATTTAATCCTCACAAATTTTCCAATTGCTTAAAAATCATTGAAATTGTGTCCTTTCTCTGGGTCTGTCTTAATATGTAAGTGTCCATCCTTTGCCATTTTAAGCTATAAAATATTTGTTTGTGTGCCCCAAAAATGGAGCTTATTTTTAGAATTAAACATTGCTGGATTAAAAAAAAAAAAAAAAAAAAGCGTTAACCTTTTTTTAGAGTATGTTATCATCTGCAGAAAGAAAACAAACTTTGCAATTTATTTCCAAACTGGAAATTAATATTGCTGGGAGAAGCATCAACAACCTCATATACATGGATGTCCTACTCTGATGGCTGAAAGTGAGGAGGAGCTAAAGGGTCTATTAATGAGGTTAAATAAGAGAGTGCCAAAGCTGGCCTTCTGCTGAATGTTAAAAAGATGAAGATCATGGCAAACAGAAGTAACAGTTCCTGGCAAAATATGGGGAAAAAGTGGAGGCAGTGAAATATTTTATTTTCCTGGGATTCAAGATCTCTGCAGATGGTGAATGCAGCCAGGAGATGAGAGCCTTCTGCTTCTGGGGAGGAAAGCTATGGCAGGCATAGACAAGCTATTAAAAAGCAAAAATATAACATTTTCAAGAAAGGTTCACATGGTTATAGCTATGGTATAAACAGAAGGATGTGAGAGCTGAATCACAAAGAATTCTGAGCCCTGTAGAATGGACGGCTTTCAATTTTGTGGTCTTCGAGAACACTGCTTCAAGTCCCTTGGGCTGCAAGAAGATCCAATAAATCAATATTTCAGGAAATCAACCAATGTGGTCACTGGAAGGTATGACTGATTCATACAAAGAAGGGAGTGGCAGAGACAGAGATGCATAGATTAGGTAATTGAAGCAATGAGCATGAGCGTGTTGTAGATCAGAGAGGCAGTGGCGGTCAAATGTGCCTGGTGTGCTGTAGTCCATAAGGTCAAGGAGAGTCAGAAACGACTAAACAACAAAGCAAACGTTAGAGGAGCACAAATTTAGTTTAAAAAAGTACTGATCAGCATATTTAATTCCCAGGTGGCATTGCATTGATAATCGATAAATGGTAGTGTACATTTCTGAAAGAATATAGCTTTTTGAACAAAGAACTCTACCACTATTCTTTCCTTGGTCTTGATCTCTTTTTGATTGCAATTATTGATAATATTCTCTGTCTGATGCCAGTTATGAAGGAGTTAAACATAGCTGCAGTTGGGTAGTTAAGAGGTTAGCCAATACTATCGGAGTACTGTTTTCTAGCAAATAGAGACATGTCAAGGAATGACGGCTTTTTGAAATCTGAAAACAAAAGATCAGTTCAGTCTTGCTTAGGAAATCCATGAAAGATTTAAGTGTGCCGAGTGCCTGACCAAACCATCATATTCTGCAGCAAGTCCCCCTATTCCCCAACCCCCTAACTATTATTTTAATAATATATATTGTACTAAATATCATTGTCCATTTACAATAATTTTGTTTACAATTACTTTGAGATTATTCAGCTTAAACCATTTAAACAGTTCTGTCTCTATGGTCTTAAGAACAATACATTACTGAAGAGATGCTTTTAGTGTGTAAGGACTTAAGTTGTTCCTTGTGAACAAACTGGGTTATTGTACAACTTTAACAGACAAGTTAAAAGCTCAGCTCTGTCCTTTAATGGTTATGGGAGCATGTATCTAACTATTATAAAGTGACCCAAAATGGCAGAAGCAAATGTATAGGTTAGCGCCTTCTGCTGTTCCTATGCAAATTGCCTAGGATTTCAGAATGGAGTATTTCCTACTGAATGGTAAATACTACACACTATTTCTCCTTTGAGTATATCAAAATAAGCTAAACAAACAAATCTGAGAATGAACAGATGATACTGCAGTGATCTATCAATGAATCTATCTATCTATCTATCTATCTATCTATCTATCTATCTATCGCACAGGTATCTGCTACAAAATTGTGTAGTAAAATCTTTTTACAAGTCCCCAGTGTCATACCCCATACAAATTATAACATAGATGGGCAATCTATAATAGAAATAACAAATCCAATACTGCAGTTTATTCTAGGACTGTGTGTGTGTATACAGTTGTGCACAAAAGTTTGCAGAAATTTTGAAAATATGACTGATCATGCAAAAAAAAATTTATTGAAGGATAGTGATTACATGAAGCCATTTATTATCACATAGTTGTTTGGTTCCAATTTAAATCATAATGGTAACAGAAATCACCCAAATGGCCTTGATCAAAATTTTACATACCCTTGAATGTTTGGCCTTGTTACAGACACACAAGGTGACACACACAGGTGAAAATGGCATTTAAAGGTTGATTTCCCACACCTGCTGCTTTTTAAATTGCAATTAGTGTCTGTGTATAAATAGCCAACAAGCTTGCTAGCTCTCAGGTGGATGCACTGAGCAGGCTAGATACTGAGCCATGGGGAGAAGAAAATAACTGACAAAAGAACTGTGTAACAAGGTATGGACCTTCATAAAAAAAGGAAAAGGATATACAAAGATATCCAAAGCCTTGAAAACGCCAGTCAGTACTGTTCAATCACTTATGAAGAAGTGGAACATTCGGGAAAATCTTGATATCAAGCCAAGGTCAGGTAGACAAAAAGATTTCAGCCACAACTGCCAGAAGAATTGTTCAGAATACAAATAAAAACCCACAGGAGAAATACAGGCTACTCTGGAAAAAGACGGTGTGGTTGTTTCAAGGAGCACAATACGACTATACTGAATAAAAATTAGCTGCATGGTCGAGATGCCAGAAAGAAGCTGTAACGGAACCCATCACTGTTTTACCTTGTTTTATGGTTATGGTTAAAATATGATCCTACTATTATACTGTATGTATGTTAGTTTATGCTCTGCAGAATATTAGCCCAGACTATTGCAGACCTTGGCATAATAGATAATCCTATTACAGAGACTCCTCATAAGATAAGGAAGTCTATTGTATAAAGTGTTTTCATTCTCAGACATAAGAACAAAGAAGGATGATTTAATCAATGTCTGATTGTATCAAAGTTGCCAGGTAGCCTCAGGGAGGTGTGACCCACCTATTGTCCCTCTATGTGTATTGTGTGGCCAACTATGGGGGATGTGTATTGCCTGTGGGAAGAGATGTGTATATATATTTCTGCACATAACAAAATAAAGTCAGTAGTCTTGAACTCCCTATTGAGTGTCGTCCAATATGGGAGGTTGGGAATGGTGAGACTGTAGTGCCTCTTGGGTATTTTACCGTATACCAGCGGAGATATTGGATTCGTGTTCCAACTCCGTTACAGAAGCCTTTTACTGCGCCAATGCCACAAAAAAGACCGGTTACAATAGGCCCGACAACACCTTGACACGACTCACAGCTTATGGCACACTGTAATTTGAAGTGACGAGACCAAAATAGAGCTTTATGGTGACAATCATAAGCTCTATTTTTTTGAGAGGGGTCAACAAAGCCTACAGTGCCTTGCAAAAGTATTGACCCCCCTTGTCATTTTTCCTGTTTTGTTGCCTCACAACCTGGAATTAACATGGATTGTTTGAGGATTTGCATCATTTAATTTACAGAACATGCCCACAACTTTGAAGATGTTTCTTTTTTTTTTTTTATTGTGAAGCAAGAAACAAATAGGACAAAATAACAGAAAAAGTAAATGTGCATAAGTATTCACCCCCCTAAAGTCAATACTTTGTAGAGCCACCTTTTACGGCAATCACAGCTCCAAGTGGCTTTGGATACGTCTCTATGAGCTTGCCACATCTTACCACTGGGATTTTTGCCCATTCCTCCTTGCAAAACTGCTTCAGCTCCTTCAAGTTGGATGGATTGTGCTTGTGAACAGCAATCTTTAAGTCTGACCGCAGATTTTCTATTGGATTGAGGTCTGGGCTTTGACTAGGCCATTCCAACACTTTTACATGTTTCCCCTTACACCACTCAAGTGTTGCTTTAGCAGTGGTTTTGGGGTCATTGTCCTGCTGGAAGGTGAACCTCAGTCCTAGCCTCAAATCACACACAGAGTGGTAAAGGTTTTGCACAAGAATATCCCTGTATTTAGCACCATCCATCTTTCCCTCAACTCTGACCAGTTTCCCGGTCCCGGCTGCGGAAAAACATCCCCACATCATGATGCTGCCACCACCATGTTTCACTGTGATGGTGTTCTTTGGGTGATGTGATGTGATGTGTTTGTGCCAGATATAGCCTTTTCTTTGATGGCCGAAAAGTTCAATTTTAGTTTCACCAGACCAGAGCACCTTCCTCCATACATTTTGGGAGTCTCCCACATGCCTTTTCGCAAACTCAAAATGTGCCATTTTGTTTTTTGCTGAAAGTAATGGCTTTCATTTGGCCACTCTACCATAAAGCCCAACTCAATGGAGTGTAAGGCTTATTGTCGTCCTATATACAGATACCCCAGTCTCTGCAGCTCCTCCAGGGTTACTTTAGGTCTCTGTGCTGCCTCTAAGATGAATGCCTTCCTTGCCCGGTCCGTGAGTTTTGGTGGGCGGCCATCACTTGGCAGGTTTGCTGTTGTGCCATGTTCTTTTCATTTGGTTATGATAGATTTGATGGTGCTCCTGGGGATCATCAAAGATTTGGATATTTTTTTATAACCTAACCCCGACTTGTACTTCTCAACAACATTGCTTGGAGAACTTTTTATTGGCTTAATAACAAAGGGGGTGAATACATTTGCACATGCCAATTTTCAGTTTTCTATGTCTAAATAATAGTTTAATGTATATATTTTTCTCATTTCACTTCACCAACTTAGACTATTGTGTTCGCATCCATCACAGTCTCCTGACCTTAATATCATCGAGCCACTCTGGGGAGATCTCAAACGTGCAGTTCATGCAAGACGACCAAAGACTTTGCATGACCTGGAGGCATTTTGCCAAGACTAATTGGCAGCTATACCACCTGCAAGAATTAGAGGCCTCATAAACAACTATTACAGAAGACTGCTCGCGGTCATTGATGCTAAAGGGGGCAATACACATTATTAAGAACTAAGGGTATGCAAACTTTTGAAGAGGGTAAATTCATTTTTTTCTTTGTTCCCATGTTTTGTTTTATGATTGTGCCATTCTGTTATTACCTACAATTGAATGTGAATCCCATAAGTAATAGAAAAAATGTGTTTTGCCTGCTCACTTAGGTTTTCTTTAAAAATGTTACATATATTACCAATTCACCACGGGTATACAAACCCAAAAAAGAGCGAGAGCTGTATATGCCCATCACTCCAAAGCAAATCGCCTCTTTTGCAGACATGAGCCTTCTAACCACATCCATCTCTTCCCCAAACCTTTAATTCCTTACAATTTTGGACTGGTAATAAAATACACCTTTTGGTTCACAAGAAAAGAAAAAATGAGACAGAGAGAAGAAAATAAACACCTTAAAGAAGAAATAAATAAAACAGATAACTTATTTTCATAGCCAATGTGAACCTGAGAGCAGCCCCCCTCCATGGGGTGATTAGTATATGAACACACAGCATCTCTTTCAAGCATGGAGCAGGGACATTTCTCCTTTTATCTGTGGAGGGGAAGCTGCAATGTGCAGACTCACAGATAAGTACATTACTTCATTCCATAGTATTTTTGTAACATTACAGTAGCGCCCATCTTTTATAGTTGCCTTTCATTAGCATTTCTGGTGAGTAGATAAATAACATAAAACATACAACATTAATCCCATTATCTTCTCAGCTGCAGCTCAGTTTTAATGCTATGCCCTTTGTGAAGTCAGTGATTCAAACATTTTATAAAACTAAAATGTATGTACTTGTGTTCTAACATGAGAAAGCTGGGGAACCAGAATAACAATCAGCCTGTATGGTTGAGGATCACTGATAGTATATTACGTCATGGATACTGGTAACATAGATGCCAGGAACAAAATAATTAATAAAGAATACTACCTACATTTTAAAGAATACTTAATCAGTACAATAACAATACAATACATACAATGATCACATATATTAGTTGTCAAAAGACAAATCGTCGTCACGCTTTGCGAGCTTTCGAAGCGGGCTTGCAAGAACTGCATCCATCATGAAACAAGGGACGCAGTTTGGTCCGCAAATGCGGACCCTCACGAAGCGAGGGGCCACATTTGTGGAAAGTGGAGGCTCCAACGTCGGCTGCAATGAGCTGAAGGCTCGCGAGGGGCCGCATTTGCGGAGGTGGAGGCTCTACGGCGCCTCACACGCGGTTACAAACACCCACACAAGCGGCACTTTACCAAAATAGATCTAACACGCAATCACTATATACAGGCTTACTCAAAAAAATACGGAAAATTTACGGACTTAGCATAAAAAAATAAGACAAAGGACATAGAAAAAAAAACATTACGACTTTGCAAAAATACGACCTTAATGGGCGAACCACGCGCACCTGAAAACATTAAAAACACAATAAATACACACAAAAAATACTTAAAAAGCTTACACACAGAAAGGGGGGCACCCAGGACCTCTGCAAGTGAAGTTACACCTCAATTTAAGTCCAAATTTTAGACAGAGTTCAGTCCAGAGTTTAGACACACCAACATCCCTTGAGCGATAGAAAAAATGGCCGCCGAAAAAAAACAAAAACGAGGCTACAGGACCCTAAACACGCAAAACACCACCAAGCACATACAGCTTTTAAAAAAAAAGACGTACGGGGTACAAGATACACTCTTACCAAGGACGCTACATCATATACAGCTGCATACCACATACACATTCGCCTCCATTTTACAACACTAACTTACATAATGCAGAAGTACACAGCTACCCTAACGGCTTTCCCTCGCGCACGCAGCCTATTTACACGACACACATTGCTGACACTTACACCTCAGCTCCACAAAAAAGATTGCCAGCTCTTCAGCACAATGCTTACTGCATATATTACTTCAAAATAGGTAAAGTACATTCATTTATTAATTTAGAAATTATTTCATTAGCACACAAAAACAAATATACACGAAAACAACAAAAACTCACAATAAACACAAAACCCATTCAGCGCACGACTCACAACGAGCACCAACTCTGCTCATAGCACACAAAGCCTTTCAATAATTGCAAAAAAAAGATCACAGCCGACAAAACAATAACAGCAAAAGCGACTATCAGAAAAAAAAATACAACAACCAACAGCCTCAGGTGCTCAGCGCGAGGCTCACAATGAGCGCTGAAGGATCTCGGACCACCAACAAAAATTTATGTCTGGCCCAATCAGCATTCCCTGCCTTACAATTTTATTGCTTTGTCATTTTTGATGGGGAAGTCGCTAGTAAATTATAAACTTCACAGAATTAAGGCAGGATTCATTAAACTGACGCCTAGTTAATAAAGTTACAGTGAGAGACTTACAGCAATGGGACAGTAATACTCTTCCGCAGTCCTATTAAACCGAGAAGGTTGTTAGATAATTCCCACTGTACTCTGGTTCAGTATGAAGTCATACTCTGCAATGTGTATGTCCTACCTATTGTCAGCTTCTCTGCTAACTCCTTGATAAAGCTTACGACCTTCTGGTTTTGGGAGGTGGAATGATTTGTAATATACATGGATAACATGAAACATTCCACCCAGCTATCATCAATTCGTATTGCTGGGTACAATCCCAAAGTATAGGTGCACACAGGCAAGAACAACACCCATATTGTCACCAAAACTCTACCGAATAACAGATTACAGGCACAGTGTGTGCTTTTGTGAATGCGAATGAAGGTGAATTATGGGTGTTTGTCAAAACATTTGCTGTCTGCTTAGTGTTAGCGCCAAGAAAAAAGTTTCTACTTGTAGAAGTAGCAGAATAGCCAAATGACGATGTGATATTTCATGTTAACCAAATCCCTTATAACACTGAAAACATGTTTTGGTTAAGTGCTTGATAGGTTGCTAGTATCTCAAGATTATGGGTTTAAACCGATAAATCCATGGCCTCCGCTATTATTAAAATGACTACAACATAAGTCTAACTTTTTAATGGGGTACTGATCATGTGACATACCTTGGGGTGCATACACTGGCTGACAAACAATTTATACAAGGTTAAAATGTGTCCTTTAAAAACGGACAATCAAATTCCTGTACCACAGTCATAACCTAGAACCCATTTTATTAGGACACATAGCTGCAGTGTAGATGGATATTCTGCTCAAGATTCTTTATTTAAGTCACCTCAAGTAATACGGCAAAAAAAATATATTAAACTCCTACAGCAAGAAATATTTAAATTTATACGAAGATTCAAACACCCTAGAACCATCAAACCAAGGCTAAATGAGCGGATATTAATTGGTGGCCTCTCTGCTACTAACCTAAATATATACTACTAGTCGATTGCCCGTCAAAAATGACCAAATAATATATGGTCTGCTCTGTCTCTCTCCCCCTGAGCGCCCTCTCCCTCTCTCCCTGAGCGCACACTCCCTTTCTCGCTGTGTGCCCTCTCTCTGTGTGCTCTTTCCCACTCCCTGTGCGCTGTCTCTCTCTCTCTCTCTGTGCTCGATCTCTCTCTACCTCCTCCTGTCTCTCCACGCTCCTTCTCTGTCAGCCACCCTATCTTTTTCCCTTTCTCTCCCTTTCCCTCGCCTGCGTCTCCCCCATTGTCTCTTTCTCCCTCCCCTTCCCTCTCCTGTGTCTGCCCCATGTCTCTCCACCTCCCATGTCTCTCTCTCCCACCCCTGTGTCTCTCTCTCTCTCCCAACCACTCCGTCTCGTGCCCCACTCCCACCCTCTCCGTCCCCTGTGTCTCGCTCCCATGCTTTCCCACACCCCCTTGCGATGCACAATGAGAGGCGCACATCGTTCACGGATGTCAATATAGTTCCCGTTGTGCATATGCGCTGGCCAGCGTTACACATTATGGAAACTACATTAGTGATAATGCAGCCCAATTAAACACAGGATATTATGGCATGTTGCTGATAATGTACCGGTTTTGGTTACAATAGAGAACTTGCTTCTCCTATTGGAAAACATCCATAATATTATATCACATATATAGTTGTCATAACTGCGGGTTGTCAAAAGTTGTTGCCAACGCTGCGGCCCTCGCAGTTCTTGCAAGCTTGCTTTGCGAGCATGGAGCGCACCAGCAACTGCGGACCTCACAACATTTACGGACTTACGACACAGAAATACGAGACGCAGGATAAAAAAAGAAGAAAAAAAAAAGCATTACGACATCGCAAAATTACGACTTTAACGGCCGACCCGCGCGAACCTCAAAACACAATACACACAACAAACGTTGAAGTTACACCTCCATTTAAGTCCAAATTACAGAGTTTAGACACCCGAAAATCACCTAAGCGAGAGAAAAAATGGCCGCCGAAAAAACTAAAACGAGCCTACAGGACTCTAAAGACGCAAAACACCACCAAAAACATACGGATTTTACAAAAAAGCCGGACGAGCTCCAAGAACAAGGACGCTAAATCACCAACAGCTGCGTACCACACATTAGGCGCCATTTTACAACACTAACTTACAGAATGCGGAAGTACACAGCTACCCTAACGGATTTTCCTCGCCCACGCAGCCTATTTACACTACACACTGCACACATTGCTGACACTTACACAGCAGCTCCACAGCACTGAAAACACACATTGGATGCTGCAGCAACATGAAAACAGATTGTCAGCTCTTCAGCAAAATGCTTCCTGCATATATTACTTCAAAATAGGTAAAGTATATTCATTTATTAATGTATTGTTTAGTTCATTACCATACACCAAACAGCATTAGCTCACTTACAATTTGATTCCCGTCATTTTTTGACGGGCAATATTCTAGTATATATATATATATATATATATATAAACATATAATTATAAAATATCTGGCTTCCTAATAAAAATACAATAAAACCCTCAGGAATGAGTCCTTTTATAGCACATTCTTTATTAATCTAGAGTAAAGTAAAGTGTAAATACCACCCAATTCCCACACATTCTCTAATTACACCTTTGATGCACAATACACATTTCCAGGCAGGACTGTCCACCTCGTCTATACAATATTGGCTCAATAAGGTCTTTCATGGAAATATACATTTCCATAATAATGGAAAAACAATCCCTTTTGGAGCCTTTCACAAGAGTTTCTGTAATCCAAATCAAACATACCTTTCATTTGTACAACTATATCACTTTATTCACTCCTTTCCAAATTTGGAGATAAGCAGACCCCTTGTGTTTACAACTAGAGTTATGAGGCATCTTTTTTTCAGAGGTGGTATAATCTCTTTGCACAAATAAAGTAATGATCCTGATCAAACCTCATTAGGAGATTGTGGGGACTTGAACTAAACAAATCTAAAGATGATAAAGACTGAACTAAAAATGTAAAATGCATCGTCCTCAGTAGGAGGAATTCTATTATATTGGAAACCAATCTTAAAGTGTTTGATAAATTGTATTTAGTTGAGGATAGGCTTTAATTAAATGTTCCAATCATGCTCTGATAAATGCTTCAAAGGGTTTCAAAGTAAGAGAACATAGTAGAAATAGTTCTAAGTCCACAGATGAGCCTTTTTGAGATCTTCCCCCAATCTCTAAGATCGAAAATCAACCATTTTTGAAATTATTAGATTTACATATAAAAGTATGTGTCATTTTTTTTTTTTTTTATCATTGTCGTAAATCTCAAAAAAAGCAAATGTAGCACACCTGGTGTAACCTATATCTTAGAATACTGTTTACCGCTCTATGAAAGAAATGGGCTCCATGGCTTCAAAGAAAGCAGGATTCATCGCCAGATATTCTGGGTCGGGGACTTCTCTCCCTCTCTTTCTTCTATTTTGACTACGATTTGGTATGTTCATATTTAAAAATAAGAAAATTAAAAACTGAACTGAGACTGTGGGCTTGAGGGTTTTTATAAATATTCAACTTGTATTAATTACATTTATTACAGGCACCGTAAGCTCTGTATATTAAGATGTAACAATTGTTCATACGCATGTCCTTTTCTCATTCAATACAAAATCACATATATAGTTGTGAGCAGGCGAGCCAGCTCGAGTCGTAGCAAGCCCGCGGCCCTCACGTAGCGAGGGTCGCAGTTGCTGGCAAGGAGCGCCGCAGGCTAAAAGAGTTTAGACACTAAAAAATTCTCTAAGCGAGAGAAAAATGGCCGCCGAACAAAGCGAAAACGAGGCTACAGCACTCTAAACACGCAAAACACCACCAGAAACTCGTAAAACCCCACAAAAGACCTACAGATATTCAACTAAGACGCATACCATACATTACCCGCCATTTTAGAACAATGCGTAAGTCCACAACTACGCTAATGGTTTGGTCTCGCGCACGCACACTATTACACTACACACATTCATCACGCTTACACAGCAGCTCCACACCACTAATGCTGCAGCAACATCAAAACAGATTGTCAGCTCTTCAACACAATGCTTCCTGCATATATTACTTCAAAATAGGTTAAGTATATTCATTTATTAATGTATTATTTATTTCATTATTACACACCAAACAGCATTAGCTCACTTACAATTTTATTGCCCTCATTTTTTGACGGGCAATTCGCTAGTAATAAAATAAAAGTAATGCCCATGTATGTTTGTTTGTTGGACAGAGACTATTAAAAACAGTGTGTGTTTAAAATAAATAAATGTTAATAGTTTTTGTTGTTTTTCCACCTAAGCAAAGTTGCTTCTCTCCATCATGGAGCTTAGACTTAGGCACTTCTATGATGTCATCGGCCCCACCTCATGATGCCATTATCTCTAGGGACATGGAAGGATTTGGATTTCACTAGGATACCTATGTATCTATTTACGTGTGTGTACTTTATTTTAGGAAGTGCTTAAAAGCTCTGTTTATTTTTATTTATTTGATATTGAATCAGCTACTTAAGGTCACACTCCACACAACCTTGACATTATTCTTTCATATTTCATTAGTACTAGTACTTACTAAATGACAGAAATTGACCTTGATGAGGATTTTACAAGAAGACTGTCCTCAAGTGTCATGCCTTATCCTGCGATGAACATATTCTAGTACATGCATCCCTAGTTTATTCAGTGTGCTGTTTCTTGCCTCTTTGTGCAACATGCTACTTGAGTGAGGTCACTGACTGTGGAGTGCAGCGTTTCAAAGCAGTGACCAATCTGTGTATCCATGAGCCACAGAGCGAAGACCCAAATAGGTAAACATTGTATGATTTAAGGCAGAAAAAAATCAGAGCTCTTAAGCACTTCTTGATAAAATTAAAAAAAATACAAGTAAATAAATACACAGGTATTTTATATTCCTAGTGAAATCCAGAAACCTTCCATCTACCTTTAAAGGTACAACCTATTTGCCGCTGCCCCAATCCATTGACATCATGGAGATGGAACCAATGACTATGTGTTATCTTAGACTCATACCGGACATATATTGGTCAGTGTATTTATATATATCTCCCACAGAATATCAAATGTGTTTCAAGTAAACTATTGAACAGCCATCAAGTCCTTAAACTGAACTGGAGGGGAAATGAGAATAAACAAACCTACTGCACAATAGCTATTTAATTTATTAATTATTAAATCTATGTTATAATTCAGTTTTCATGAGACCCACAATGACTTACTACATTGCTCAAGCTGCAGATATGCATGACTTCCTTGTGTTATTACACATTGTGAATAATGTGCCATTCCATTTTTGAGAGTTAGCAGTTCTAAGTCCCCGCCAAATTAATAAAATATGTTTTAATAAATATTATTGCTTATTAAAAATAAAACGATTTTGTTTGTGTGCTGATTTTTTTTTATAACCAGGAAAAAACATTCAGGGGAAAGTATAAAAATATCTGGTATGTTGGTTATACGGTCATAGAAAATATGCTATAAGTTTTGCAGTTATTTTTATTTGCGTGAAATATAAATCTACTTCATATACAGCCCTAGTGAAGGCTTTGGTCTTATATCCTGCTTAAAGTGCCACTGAAGTCATCAGAACTGCTCATCAGATACAGATATAAAGTAAAATAGCATTTACATTTTTTTTTTATATTTTTTCACTCATATCCTGTATCTTTGTGTTTAAATGCACTTCAGATGCTCCTCCAGGGTCATGCATGAATAATGAACAGGGGGGTGTAGCAGCCAATCAGCTGCATACTAAGGGCCCGATTCAATTGCCCACAACTCGATCGTAGTAGGCCGTATGTCTGCAGGTGTGCTAGGGCTCCCGTTCATCTCTGAATCCAGAGCTATTTAATTGCTCAAGCCCACAAGTTACTGGCCCAAAGCTGAAACCGTAAACCATGCACTGGATTGTAGCAGTTCAGGGCGGGAACATGATCAATTAAGCAAGCTCGTAACCTCCCATTTCGAATCAGCCAATTGAAAATGAGACTGTCATAATTACGGCAGTAAAACAGGGAGGTTACATGTCAATCAATTAGATTTGGGCATCCGATATGCGATCAGACTCGCAAACCCACAAAATAAGGAATTATGAAAATGAATGACAATACTGTTCATGTAGCTGGCCTGATTTGTATTAACTCATTGATACCCCAGGCCAATTTAACCTTGAAATGAAACATAAAAATAAATGTTATATACAGCCTATTTGCGGGCTTGAGACTATTGTGCAATTTATTCTGTCTGTCATCGCTTTCCCCGTTATTTACAGTGCTGTAGTGATTTTTTATTTGCATTTACAGAGCTACAAATAGGTGTTCAACCCCCTTGCGGATCCTCTCTAGCACTCATAGGATGTTCTCATTTTGCCATTTACGGGTGTGAAAACATTTGTGGGCTTGGGGAAATTGAGCAATTGAATAGCGATTTGCGATTTTAGCCATCGAAACTCTTGCGAAAGATCAAATGCTTCAGGAGGCTGTAAGTTATGGGTTTAACCATTGCAATATTCTCAAGAACTCGTAACCCTTTTGAAGCCTGCAAAAAGACGCCAATTAAATAGCAAATTAAATTGCGGCCTCACATACGGGCTACAGTAGCAAGTGAAAGCTCAATTGAAGCAGGCTATAGGTGATCTAATATAGTATTTGGGCTTGGCTGTGGCTAATAGCTCTGTCAGTTAGACCCTCTTAACAAGTTAGAACCTCAATTGATGTCACTGCTGGAGGTTGTCCTAGCTTCCCAAGAGACTAATTGGAGGAGGCATGGAGTTGGCTGTGGTTGATCAGCTTCGTCAGTTATAGTTCCAAGCATGTACAGTGGTGATGTCACTGCTGGAGGCTATCCTTAAGTCTTATTTCCAAGAAACTGAATGGAGAAGGAAAAAATGCTGCAACTGCTGCGCTCTGCTTAGAGACCTGCATAAATCTTTTTGGCCTGTGTCTTACCTAGTAACTTTTGCTGCACGATAAAATAAAGTAAAAAAAGTGAATTTTAATGAAAAGAATGTAATGTTTATATGTGCATTTACACAGCACTATGTATTTAAAGTAATTTGTGGACTGTGGCATGTCAAGGATGGGGAGACAGATTCAGATAAAGATGTGTAGGACACAGGCAAGCAGATCTAGAAGAACAAAGTGGAACAGTTGTGAGGTATCATATGGACAAAGGGCAATTATTCATGACAGAAACCAGTGTGTATATTACGTCTAGTTTCTGATGAAGCAGTTAATGCATATACACATATTTTATAGACATAGATCTCATCCACAGAATAGAAATGTGTTTAAATCAACAGGAAAGTAAAATATGTGTTCATAAATGCTGATGTCCTTAAAAAAAAACATGTACTATTTTTACTTCGGGTCACAGAGTGCCATATATTTTGTGATATAACAAAGTGTGTACGTGTAAGCGCCGAAACGTGAAATCTCCAAAATATGACAACTAAGCTACTAAAAAAGCACATACAGGAGGCACGACCATGTACAAAAAACTTACAAGGGTAGCACCGAGCCTGAATGTCGTCTCAGGACCTGTGTAAAAGCACCAAACAAGGACATATTTCTTAGCTGAACACAGATTGCCACTGGCTCATTACAGTGTGAGATATATATCCCATGAAATATATTATTTAAAAATGTCCCTACCATATAACAAATTATCTTGTTTCATATCAAAGCTTCACATTTCAGAACATACGCTATTTATAAATTACTTTAGCAGTCAAACAGCGCTTTGCAATAAAATGGTTTTCGTCTGATACATGTCACCCAGTATTGTCTCCATGGAAATATTCAAGTAAAACTGCTTAAAAAAGAATTATAATTTCAAAATTCAGAATAGATTTATGGTTTAATAGGAAGAACCTATCTTACATTCTGACCTAATGTATTTAGTTTTTAAATTAATTATTTGAATTAAATGTTATTTTTTATTTGCAGGACATATTTAATAAGTATCTTTTGTCACAATCAAATTAAATATATATTACATATGTATGAAACATATTTATCACTATTGTATTGTATGTTTCAATAAAAATGCAATTAAATTGTGTTGGAGACAAAAATACCCACTCCTAAAGGGGTATACCAGTAGTAAAACATGCAATGGCAGTTATTTTTTAAAAGGAAAGATGAAAATAAACTAATAAATCACAATCTTTTCACATGCCTTTACTCTCAGTATTAAAATATATGTAAAACATGGAATATCAAAATATCTAAATGGACTGACATATGTTCTAGAAAAAAACAGTATGCTGCCAGTATGCATTTCAACAATAAAAATAAAACATCTATATATCTTTAGTTTTCTAAAAGTGTTAAAAATAAATCTGTGTTTATATTCTAAGACTGCTGGCTCCTAAATATTTTTCCAAAATATAATGCAGTTCTATGAAAGGCTTCCTTCCAGACTCCTAGAACAGCCTGCCTGGCTGTAATAAAAGCTTCCTGACTCCCAAGAGTTCCTTTTAGGATTAAAATTAAGACTATATTGAAATGTTATCAATTGCACAAAATACAATAATAGCACTCCAAGAACTAGATGGTTGTAGCATCACATTTATAGGTGTGGATCTTGCGATGTTGGTGACGTTTGCAATGTTGGTGACGCAGTTACGTCCCTCGCTAAGCGCGGGACGCAACAGCGAGCGTCGCAAGGTGAGGTGAGGCAGCAGCGCAGTCGAACTGCGAGACTTTAAAAGCGAGGCTCACCAGCGGCGCAGCACTTGGGCTGCAATCAGCAAGCCGGACACATGTAATTCTAAAAACCCACCCAAAAAAAGAAATCATGTCCAAAAAATTATAACACACACATACAGCACAGGGGGAGACACAGGAAGCCTGGGATTGAGCTTGCAAGCGAATTACACCCATATTTTTGGTCACTCGAAGATCGCCTAATCGAGGAAAAAAAATGGCGGATGAAAAATTGTAAATTTCAGAAACCGCATGAAAACGAGGCTCAGCAACGCCAGGCTCGCAAAACTTACAAAATACACGACACTGAAGACAGTAACACACACGAACAACCTTAAGGCACACGGGACTTTGAAAATAAAACCAACGCCAGTCACCACGCAAACATTCAGCAGACACACAGAGGAGAAAGACACAGAGAAGGGACAGGGGGGAGATGCTGCAAAGAGACACATGGATGATGAGCACCGCAAGCCGGAGAGGCTTGCAATGAGCGCCAAAGGTGCTCATCGTGAGCACCGAAGGTGATCATTGCAAAGCAGGAAAGTTGAAGTACACAGGGGGAGAGGTTCGCAATAAGCGCCAAAGGCGCTAGTTGCGAGCGACGCGTTGAGCGCAGAAGGCGCTCAGCATGGGGCTCGCTAAGAGCGCTAAAGGTGCTGAGCAAAAGCCTCACATTCCCAGCCTTACAATTTTTCCTCCCGTCATTTTTGACGGGCAAGTTCCTAGTAGTAATATATTTTAGGGGATCAATTGGACGAAAACTTCTTGTTGGTTACAGAACATTTCAAACCCCAAAGAAAGCAAGATCCAAATCACTTGAACCTCTAAGACAAGAAACAAGCCAAGAAAATACAATGTCCTTAGATACCAATAGTAGGTTTAGGATTAATTAAGATGAAGCAGTTTGCACATGTTAAGTGAGAGAAACTACAATATCACAAGTGGTGTGTAATGTGAACAACATTTGCAAAGAGCTGAGCACACAGGACTCTGGGTAATCTATGGTTACCTGCAAAATATATAAACAGTTAATGGCTCGGTTTTTGCTTTCAAGAGTGTTCTTATCTAATTAAGGGATTAGCTTTCCTCTCAGTGATGTGTTTCTAAATGTTGTGACAATAATGAAAGATGGTTGGTGACAACAGATACAGATGAATTAAATTGCCTTTGATAAACAAAAGTCACAATAACTCAATAAACCAGATCATATTTATAGGATGGGAAGAATAACCTTTTTTCTTCGTATTGGTCTCAAAATTTGATGGTAAGAAAATTATATTTGTTACAGGAGGATATCTCCTTATAAATGTGACTATTTTCCCTTTTTTATCAACGGAGATGAGATATACAGGCTTTTTTTTTATTTGCTTGTTATGGTAAATGGGCTTGTGTATCTCAGTGAAGCTGTGAGCTATACCATGTAGGGTTACCCAAGATGGGCAGGTCATATCAGACAGGTCAGACAAATAGGGGTCCACTGGAGAAGGAACTGGCAACACACTCCAGTGGCTTTCCAATAAACCTTATAGATGTGCCTGGCGTGCTGCGGTCCATATGGTCACAGAGTCAGATATGACTCCACAACAACTATAAGTATAGAAAATGCATTGGACTATTAAAATTCATGAGAGGTAGAAGAAATGTCTTGCTTCATGGCATTTTTCTATAAAAAGAATATGTTCAATATTTTCCTTCTACCCCCAGTTGTTCAAATTAATAGAACTGATAGTTTTCAATCATGGATTTAGGTAAAGGTGTGAAGTAACACAGGGTAAATAAGTATCACAAAATAAGGAGTACACAAAAGAATAAGCAGTACACAAAAGAGAAAGGGAGGAAAAGAAAATAGCGAGAAGTCAGATTAAAAACTCAAATGCATTGTGTAAACAAATAGTTGGAAAGAACATGTATTAAAGAACAAACACATTTATAGAGGGGAATGAAAAATTCCATTTCAGGGAGGAGAGTTCAAGCTCATTTTGCTTCTGTACAGTTTGTAATTACACAGCGCATGGCTCCTGTCCCTCTCAATCCCATCACATATAAGGCATCCGTTATGGTAGATTGCGGTGTAAATAATTCAGCATGTAGTTAGTGCAAACCAACAGAAATAAGAAGGAATTATCAGTGCCCATCACCCCATCTCATATATAAGTCACAATGACTGAAATTCTGAGCGCCTACAAAACCCAGGTAACCTTGCCCATAAATGGGCCTAATACATTATACCACCTATGGTGGTCTCTAGTTTGTCAGTACAGGGCAGAACAAAACATATCCCTGATTGCCCAGGGGGGTAAATTATTGACTGGTAACCTGACTTGAGGACACACTGGTTACTCCTTTAACCTGTTATAAGTAGGACTGACTGTGAACAAGTCAAAGATGAGATGTCCTCGACTGTGAAATAGCCTTCATCTCTCTTTTTCCAACTTCATGACCAATCAAGAACTAAAGAAACAGAGCCAGATAATAACAGCATGATATCAACAGCAGAGTGATACCGAACAAGACCAGATTATATCCAGTCCGCTACTTATACCTCAGGATATTTTGAGGTCAATCCAGGTGAGAGTCGACACTATTATACCACCTTAGCTCTAGATCCATCACATATTAAGTGATCTGTTGGCGCGCTTCGTTTCCCCTTCCCTATTTTATTGTTACATATCTTAACTGACGCCTACATGAACAGTATTTGCTCAGGAGAGCTGCATAACATCCGATATTGATACACACAGGGAGATTTATCTACCTTTTGATATTACAACCTCGACTTGCTGAACCACCGGGACCCACCTATCCCAGTACTTAGAGATTCTCTTCAAGCAGAGTGATATTGCTTCTAGGTGCATTGAGTCCTAAGAACTATTTGTTTTAAATATCCCCCTAGGACAGAAATTAATTAATTTAAAAAGGAGGAAGAGAGGTGCATTTAAATGGAGTTTGTTAAAGTACATGTCAATCAAATCTATATCTGTTTTGTTCTCAACTCTAAAAATGTTCTATATTTATTATTAGCTAAAATTATGTGAGCCCTGTTACCCTTTATTGATATTCTGTTTAGTGGTGGAGTAGTAATCACCATGTTTATGGAATATGCGTTTTCAGAAAGAGAGGGAACCCATTTTTAATAGAGGAATCTTAGTTATGTTGGTTTGGTGGAGGCGGGTGAAAGGAATATAATAAAATATATAGCCACAACGGTCTGATTCTCCATTACACCTGATCATCATGATCCAGGAGAGATGTGGAAGACAACCCCACACAAGGGGTTAAAATGGTTACAGAAGCTATGTATATGTGAAGCTATGTATATGTTAACTGAAAGATCCACCCTTTGCGTTCCTCATTTTCTATCTTGTATTTTAGAAAGCATATTTTAAACATTATTTAGTAATTCAGGATGAAAAAAGATTTTTAGCCCAACAAGTTCAACTTTCTTAGACCTGCTTTGATCCTTTTAAAACGTGGCTTAATAATTACTTAATCCAGATGAACGCAAACCAAAAAATAACATTAAAAAACACTGCCTATTCTCTGTACTTTTTTTCAGCTCTGAAATATCCTTTTTATGAAGTGGTGCCCAAAATTGTACTCCATATTCCAAATGAGGGCGTACTAGGGATTTGTATAGTGGCAGAATTATATCTGCTTCACTGGCTTCTATACCCTTCTTAATACATGCTAATATTTTATTTGCCTTTGCAGATGTTGCTTGGCATTGAGCACTGTTACCTAGGGGGTTGTCCACAAGTACTCCCAAATCGCTATCTCCGACACCCCTATATTTGCTTTATTAAGATTATATACTGCATGCTTATTTTTCCTTCCCAAAGTTCTAATTTATGTAAATCCCTTTGGAGGAAAAGTGCCTTTTCCTGAATTACATTTTTCCTGAAAAATAAGTGATCAGTACTTTTAGAGGTTATACATTAAAGCAAGTTCTGTGGGAATATTTTGCTGCTCTTGCCTTGACCTGTTTGTGGATAGTGGAAGCAATGGAAAAAATGACAGGAGCAGGAAGGTTAACACCCTTTGCAGTGCTTAATGTACTCAGCAAATAGTAATTGGCTTAACAATAACTTGGTATAGCTTTTAAGTTTATGCAATACAGTACTCACACTTTAACCATGACACTCCATTAGGCCATTTTGCTAGACTGACCCCTTAGCTCTATGGGTTCTTTCTTTAGCAGATTTCTTCAAGTCGTACTAAAGGTTATCTGTGTTTCTTTTGTCAGAAGTTGAAAGCTTCAGACAGATCTTTAAAGGTCTGGAAAAAGATGAATAGGAAATCTCCACCATCTTGCAATGAATATGGGATGCTGTGTGATCTGAGCAGCCCCCTGTCTTTTGCACATACTCGGCCCTGCTGCTATGTATTAATATTTAACTCAAACATTAAGGCGTTTTTGTTAAACATGCTCTTTCTCCACTGGGTTTCTTAAAAGGCCAACGGCGGTCAAAAGAAAGAAAAGGTGAGCTGCAGTGAGATATTGAACTATCCAGAGAAGAAATAGAACAAAACTGCCTATGGTTTGATGCTTTGCTTGGGATGCAACACTACTTTTCACTTATTCTACTTTCTATTGGAAAAAAAAAAAAAATATATTGAACTTTTCACAATTCAGACAAATATTGAAATAATTTGTATTTATACATATGGTAGAATGGTAACATTACTCAAAGTAGTATCACGTTGTGTGAAGGGATCCCAGATTGTAACCATCAAGGGCCAGAAACAGACCAGTCTGTTTGAGCTAATTGCAAAAGAGCAGAGAGATACAATCAACAGAGTGAATGGAATGGATCTTAGACTGGCTGCAGGCCTCGACGTCCGGCATTTAAAAACGCTGCTCTAAAAAACAACAACAGTTTTTGCTTGAAAAATGAGTGTTGCAAAGGTTAACCACACTTAATCAATGGTAAATGATAGTTCTTGAAAATATCAGCATGTCACACTGTGAAATTTAGGTGCATGGAATTTCTTGCTGAGATCAACAATTAATTGCTAATTGCTCCCTCACAGTTTACACTCATTGTTTTCAGTCTAAAAGCCATTGATAGATATAAGGGGAGCCTCCCTGGTTCCCAGGGACTACAATACATGCACTACCCCCAAGGGATAACTAGCAATGATTAGCAATATTTACACTGTAAAACAAAGATAAAAACCAAAGCTTGCTGAGCTTATCCTAATAATTGATTAAAAGGTAAAATTAGTGAAAATCAATGCAAATGTCCTGCTTGATAACACAATTTTGGATAACAAATAATAAAGCACTTAAGAGTTATGCTGTATTGAAATCTGAATCTCCCTTTTATAATTTGTATTACAAACTTTTCAGAGCCCTGCGCTGAGGGGCTGGGGGATGCTAAAGCACACCCCCATGCCTGAAAAGGATGCTTAGGCCCTTATGAATGGCCCAAATAAAGTCTTTCCCATAATACCTTGCCCCATTTCAGAGGAACAAAACATAGATAAAGTGACAGTTTAGCCAAGTTTTAGTTATTTGCAATTTTTCTGCATTCTCAGAGACCTCAGGATTAGAATCACAGCGAATGTCGAGGGTCGTCTGTATTGTGCTTTAATAACACATTAATTATTATTTTATTGCAAGTTTCAGTTCGTTTTAATGCTTCAATTTAAACAAACCTTAGTAAAATACAAAGATGATGCTACTTCACTCTCAAGTAGGTTCAAAAGAAGGACAAGTGCCTTTGAATTGTGATATTGGAGAAAACTGCTTAGTGTCCCTTTGGACTGCATGAAGATCCAATAAGTCAGGAAACCCACTGGAAGTATGAAAATGAGGCTGAAACTCAAATATTTTGGCCATATCATGAGAAGACAGTATTCCCTAGAGAAGACTCTGATGCTGGGAAAGATTGAAAGCACATAAAGAAGGAAACGGCAGAGGCGGCGATGGATAGTTGAGGTCATTGAAGCAATGAACATGAGCTTGATGGATCTCAAAAGGGGCAGTCGCTGACAGATGAGCCTGGCATGCTGCGATCCATAGAGTATCAGACACGACTGCACACCAGGTTATAACGAGGTTTTTCACAGCAGATTAAACATTTTTACAGTTGTAGTATGCATTAAAGGACCACTGAACTAAAAAAATGTTTATTGAATAAAAATGAATCTGCTTTATTTTGCCACTCATTTCACTCCGTATAATCCAGCTATATTCCTCCTCACAAAGATCCTTATCATCCATTTGCTGTTGCAAGAGCAAAATAAAAAAGATGGAGGAAGATCTCCATGAACACGAATGTAAGGGTGAAAATGGCATATCAAATAAGTAAACAAGAGATTAATTTTGATTCAATATAAAGATTTTTCAGAGTGCAATGGTTCTTTAAATGCATACCTAAGTTTGCGGGATTATGAGTGCATCCGATAGAGGAGAATCAGTAATGCAGGATGTCTTGTAATTTCTAACAGTTGAAAATCAGGGTTAACACCATCTCCAAACCCAGGCTAAATTAGCATTAATTTCAAAAATTGTTTTGGCCAATCAGGAGGAAGCAGAAGCTGAAACATTTGCTGTCTGTGCTGCAAAGCAGCCTGGGGTATGTAGTCAGACTCTTATATGAAAGTAAATAGTACATTCTAACATCTGTGCAGCACATTCACTCATTACACCTGCAGTTGTCGGTTCCCTGCATCACTGCTGCTGGTATTTATTTATTTCTGTTCCTGTCTTCTTGTGGAAAATTGAAGCTGTGACCCCACCAACCATGTGACTGGCAGGACTTCCTCATGGAAGTCACAAACTGTACCCAGATGCTCTGCATCCAGGTACACTGTTATTTAAGAAGTGAATAAGAGTTCTACGTTTAAAAGGCTGTACAGATTCGGAGTGTCTTAACCAATCCTGAAATTCAGAACTGATGCTGTGCACTGGAGACCATGCTTGGGGGGACCACTGATAAAGGTCACTCATTTCTCATACAAAAAAACATCTGCTTTTAAGTACCATATATAACTTTTAGATAGAACTAGTGACACTTTAAAGTTGTTAATATAAAAAAACATATATTGTATTATTTTTAAAATAACAACTTTAGCAATTACTTACGTTAGTTCTTCAAGAGGGTTTTATGAACACATGATATTTGCTGTATTTCTTCATGGCCAGTATTTGTGCTTTTCATTGTAAAACTATTTTTAATTTCACCATTAACATTAAAATAAATGTCCAGAAAATATAATTAAATAAAAACATCTAGGACTATTAACTCATTTAGGGCTGCTGCACCCCACCTCTCCTGATCGCTACTGAAAAGATAGCAGACATTTCAACTGACATAACATTAATTAGGGAAGCTTGATAACCTGGAGCATGCTCTGACGATGCAGGGGGTCATGAGATTGTAGCTATAGCCTCTGAATCCTACAAGCCGCGCATACTCCAGGTTACCAAGCTTGCCTAATTAATATTTTCTGTTGAAATGTTTATCACCTTTTCAGTAGTGCTCAGTTCAAATATAAGGGGAGGCCTAACCGTTATCGTCATTAATGAGGTAAGCTGTGTTTTTAAATCATATTTTCTGGATAAAGATTTGTTTTGCTGCTGTTTGCACATGTATTTTTAATGTTCATTAATGGAGAAATAAAGAATATGTTTAACATGAAGAGAAGTTAAACTGGACCTTTAAGCCTGAAGAAATGCAATATTTAACTCATTTAAACCCAAGAAAAAAAAAATTGCATCGCCCTCACCCTCAGTAAAGCCCAATATCTACAAAGCTCAGTCCCATGAACCTGAACTATTATAACATCATTCTGCAACTCCAGAGACTCTGGTAATCATTGCTGTAATACTCCTGAAGCTGCAGCCTGTGTAAATCCAGTGTATATATCTGGACATTTACTGCAGCCTGGGTTTAAACAAACACATATTACCAACTATTTTCCGCCTCACCCGGGAACCTTCCTGCTGCGTAATTTTTATTCCTTTCCACGTACAGGTCAGGTAAGGGCTCCCGAGCGGCTCATTTAAGAGTCTCCCTCTCCTCTCTCTCTCTTTGAATCACAATGTGTTCTGTGTGCAGGATTGTGCTATAATAGGAAGGAAGGTATGCAAACACAGAGGTGGAAAGGGAAAAAAATCCTATATATCCTTAAAGCACATTTGCAATTCATCCTATATTGTGGGATATAGTTCAATTGATCGAATATTTATTTTATAAAATAACAATAATTGCACTATTCTTGGAACACTGCCTAATAATTTGCAATGGTTTCACAATTTCGAAATGTATCACTAAATTGTACTATTTCTATGCTCTAACCTATGCCTCTGATTTTCAACTTTACATATTTGTTTATCCTGATATTCTTGGGAAAAAAATAAATACACAGGGCTGAAGGAAATGTAGTCCTGTGACAGACTCTCTACAGGACAGAGATACTACTGAACACTGATGTCATGCCCATGTGGACAACAGATTAGTTTGGCTGGCAACAGGGATACAGAGCCATAGACTGGTAGTAGTTAACCAACATGAACTATTTTGTTCTATCCTAGACTATTTGTTGTAACCATAATAATTTGTGTATATATTGAATATGGCCATGTTTGGTATTGAATGCAAGATTTTCTTTGGGTGTTATTATAAAGCATGTTATGTGAGACACCCTGGAAAAGGGAGCAAAAGTTAAGGGGTACTTAGTCTAGGGGTATGGAGAAGGTCCAATGGATCAGGGAGACTGGAAGACACCAGGGAAAATGGGTAATCGGTTAAAAAAGGGTTGTTGAAAGGAGATTAGCTGTATAGGGCACGTGCACAATCCAACATGGTGTCTCCACCATTGCTCTAACTGATTTTCCCCTGGAAGGCTGGGATCAAAAAAGAGATTAGGTTAGCAGTCAGCCTGGTTCCTGTCCAGTGGGGGTAATCAGGGAGGTTGATATCAGTTGATGGACAGCTCCGACACGTGGACTGTGGGAATTGGTTCATCCTATGTTTACCAATTGTTTGTGAATTGTTTGTGTTATGTTTAAATATTGTGCATTGTTGCCAATAAACTAGTATTCAATTTGGACTTACATAATCAATGTGTGAGTGTAATTCTGGGAAAACCATAATCCTTGTTTGGGGTTATTGCTGCTGATCCTGCCTTGGGGAATATTTACATTTGGTAGCTATTAACAACCTAGGGCCTCATTCAATTGCAAGGCCGCAACTCACGGTATACAGGCCGTATGTATGTGGGCTTAAATTCTGCTACAATTACGGAGCGATTCAAATAAACAAGCCCGCAAGTTACGCTCAAAAAGCAGAAACCGTAAACCATGCAATTATATGTTGCATTTCAGAGCATGAACATCATCAATTAAGCAAGGCGGTAACTACCGTTTTAGAAACAGCCAATAGAAAATGAGACATTAAAACGACAGTATAAGAAGGAGGTTATATGTCAGTGAATTAGTGTTTAGAGGTCCGATGTGTGATCAGACTTGCAAATCCGCAAAATATAAAATAATAAAAGTGAATATCAATACTGTTCTAGTCCATATGGATGGCCTGATATGTATTAACTCATTAATTCCCAAGATCGATATAAACCCGAAATGAAAAAAAAAAAAAAGATTTTTGATTGCAGATTTGCGAGCTCTAGACTGTTGTGCAATTAATTCTAATGTCTTTCATTGCTTTCTCTGTCATCTAAATCGCACTATTGATTATTTATTTGCACTTACAGTGCTGCGGACAGGGGTTAAACCGAGTACTATCTAGTAACCGTCGGATTTTCTTCTACATTTGGCATTTACGGGTGTGAAAACATTTGCGGGCTTGCGGAATTGTAGCAATTGAATAGCAATTTGCGATATTAGCGATTATAACTCTTGCGGACTTGAAAGATCCAAGGCTTAGATGGGGTGTAAGCTCTGGTTGTAACAGCCGCAGGGATTTCAAGCCTGTAACCCGTAAACCTTTTGCTATTCATTTGGCATCTTTTTGCGATCCCCAAATTAGCTTACGGCCTACATTACGGGCTCCCGTAAGCTACAATTTCTTAATTGAATAAGGCTCCTAGTATCCTGCCCTATAGTAATTGTTCCTGGTGGTGACTGTCCTGGTCCATATCCTGCTAGGAGGGAGGGATACAAGGGACCACACGATTCTACTGGGTAGTAATGTTCTAGTATCTTTTAAAGCTCAATAAGGATGGTGACAACTGAATAACTAAGATATTAAAGATATACAAAAAGACTCATTTGTGCGTCACAACGCAGAATCCTCAGCTGCAATGTCAGTTTAGTATACGGAGACATTTTAAATAACCAATCACTACATATGTTCAAAATTGATAAAAATGAGAAAGTTTCTACTAACCCTAATTTGTAATACTATGAAAAAAAGTGTAAATAAAAAATGTATTGCAAAAAACAAATATCAAAAAGTAATAAAACAGATAACAGAACACACAGATAACTCTCCCAAGATTATAAAGCAGACAGTTTGTTCTTTGTTATTGTGCTTCTAATTAGTAGTTACACTGTGAAATGCACCAAAAATACTAGAAATATTTCATAGAACATAACAGACAAATCAAAATAAATCTGTGTGTCATTAACCTTGTAAATTGGAATTTGCTTTTCCACTAGCAGTAAAAAAACTCATAGTGTAATCATTTTCAATGAGAGTTAATATGCATATTATTACCAAGAATCCCTTGCTACATCAGGATTAGTATATATTCTGGAATTATACACTAAAGCCCAAATTAAAGGTTTTTCTAAGATATGTAAACCTTCTTCCATTTTTAAAATATCATCAGCAATCAGATAATTATATGACTGGATCAAGGAAGCTCCTGTGCTATATGTATGGAGAATAACCAGAGGTCAGAAAGCTAACAGCCAATTAGTGTGTGTGTGTGTGTATATATATATATATATATATATATATATATATATATATATATATATATATATATATATATATATATATATATATATATATATATATATATATATATATATATCAAAAAATGACGGCAATGAAATTGTAAGGTATCTAATGCTGTTTGGTGTATAATAATGAAATCTGTAATACATTAATAAATGAATATACTTTACCTATTTTGAAGCATTGTGTTGAAGAGCTGGCAATCTGTTTTGATGTTGCTGCAGCATTAGTGGTGTGGAGCTGCTGTGTAAGCGTGCTGAATGTGTGCAGTGTAATACTGTGCGTGCGCGAGACCAAACCGTTAGCGTAGTCGTGTACTTCCGCATTGGCGTAAAATGGCGGTTAATGTGTAGTATGGGTCTTAGCGGAATATCCGTAGATCTTTTGTGAGTTTGTTGTGGTGTTTTGCGTGTTTAGAGTGCTGTAGCCTCGTTTTTGTTTTGTTCGAAGGACATTTTTTCTGTCGCTTAGAGTATTTTTTTAGTGTGTAAACTCTTTTATTTTGAGTGAAATGAAGGTGTAAGTTGTTTTTTTGAGGTCCTGGATGCTCCCTCTTGCAGTAGGTAAGCTTTTTATGTATGTGCTGTGTGTATTTATTGTGTTTTTAATTTTTTCATGTTCACGGGTTGCGGGCGATTTTTGCGAGGTCGTAATGTGTGCTAACGTGTCTCGTATGTTGTTTGCGGTTGTAGCCTCGTTTTCGTTTTGTTCGGCGGCCATTTTTGCTGTCGATTAGAGAATTTTTTTAGTGTTCAAACTCTTTTATTTTTAGTGAAATGAAGCTGTAAGTTGTTTTTTTGAGGTGCTGGATGCTTCCTCTTGCTATAGGTAAGCTTTTTATGTATGTGGTGTGTGTATTGATTGTGTTTTGAATTTTGTAATGTTCGCGAGTTGCCTTCCGATTGTTGCGAGGTCGTAATGTGTGTTAACGTGTCGCGTATGTTGTTTGCGTTGCGAGGTAAAGTTTGCGCAGGTCGTAGTTGGTGTGTCGTGTTGTTTGCGTTGCAACGTAAAGTTTGCGAGGGTCGCAGTTGCTGGCTACGCGAGCCCGCAAGCGCGAGCAACGGCTCGTATGTTAACAACTGTATATATATATATATATATATATATATATATATATATATATGCGCACACACAGTATATAGTAATTTTTGTTCGTTATCTGAGCATCATTGTTTTTATTGAAGTGGGAGGGTTCACCATTTCTCCAAATATTTTAGTTTAGGGCATATATAGATATGTCTCCCCAGCTGCTTATTTTGCTCAGAGCCTGACAGTAAGAGTATCGCAACAAACAATCAGTAAAGCTTCATGCATTTTAGCAAGGCTTCAAATATTGAATTTATTACTTGCTATCAGGTCCAGTCGTAGACCTAATGTTGCTCCAGGCAGAGATACTTCTTAGATGCCTCTTTGATGTGCCTGAGTGGTTTACAATTTATGCTTATTCATGGAGCTTCCTACATTACTGGACAATTAAAGAGAGCCTAGAAAGTTAATTCTACACCAACAGTACTAAGATAATGGTATCTAGATTCAGGCTGCTCCAAGAAGTCTGGCACCCGTGGGAGCAACCTGGTATACCTGTCTCACAGACTATGCCTGGTTGCTATGCACAGAGATGCATAATGTGATTTGATGCTTCCTGTAGCTACCAGCAACAGTAATCATAATACTTCATTTGTAATCAAGGATCACTTTTATGTTAGTATTTCATATAGCTTGAATGCAAGTTTTGTAATTAGAATGTAGCTGTTTTATAGAACACAAAACCTTCTGTTCCGGATTTAAAAAATAAAAAACAACATATTAATATAATTGCTTACTTTATTTGGAAACATATGATGGTCTTCTGCCAGTTCCATACTGGAAAGGAACTTCTATTCCCAAAGCACTGGGTGTATGAACATGTAAGTGGGTGTTTATTATGACCAGAGTTATCTAGGCAGAACTCTACAAATCTCTGACTGGTTTAATTTTGTTCTCTGTGCCTGTTATTCCAGGTATCTTTTGGGTCCCTAATTTAGCATTCCAATCTCAGATGATGAGAGTAACATCATGTTGTATCTAGGAAATGCTCAATATACTTGTAGAATTGGAAAACGTCAGCCTCTTCAGCAACCATGGCGGTCATAGATTTGGATCATGGTGATGCTAAATGACTTGCCTTGAAATAAAGCTAAATTTATTCCATCACTTATTGGATTGCTGCTTTGACCATCAATTGACTGTTTTGAGGGCTACTCATTTCTTCTGCTGGATTCATGACCACAATAGAAGATCTGGTGGTTGTCGGATATAAAATGTCCCATTCCAGTTTATTTGAGTTCTCTAATTCACAGGATATCAATGCTTAATGTTGTTATCTCTTCTGTGACCACGTCCAGTTTAACTTCCTTCATAATTCTAATGTTCCTGGTTTCTATGCTGAATTGTTATTTGCAGCAGCAGCAGAATTTCCTTTCCAGACATATATACAGCAGGATACAGGAGTGGGTTGCTAGTTTCTTCTCCAGTGGGCCACGATTTGTCTGACTTCTCTGCTATGGCCTGCAGATCTTAGGTAAACCTACATGATACAGCTCACAGCTTCATTGAGCTACACAAGCACCTTCAACCATGACATGGTAGCTATCTAGAAGGGGTCACCTTAACTAAAATGTTGGACGATAATGTTGTAGACTGCAAGAAAATTATACTATACTTTGCCCATTTAGACATTAGAAAGATTTTCATTTTGTGATACCTGACAATTCAGAAAAGTTTATTTTTTACTTAAGAAAGAGAAAATCATTGTGTGTGCTGAGTAAAGTCAATAGAATTACAGGCTTGAGGCATATTGTCATCAATAAGGAGTTTGACCAGATCTATTCTCACCTTAAAATCAGGCCCAGGAGATGAAAGCTGCAAGGCAAAACAGGAAAAGCTAAAGTACATGGAATTCACCCTTTTGTTTCCACAATTTCACTTTGACTGCTCAGATGCAGATTTCTGAGAAAAAAATGCAATATATTCTCATAAATCCACAAAATGTCCCACACACAGCACTGCATACACATTAAGCATTACACATGAAATATATATCTAATTTTGATTTTGCATGCTCTGCTTCCTTATCTCTATTCTGTCTCCAGTTCTCCTGAGAGATGTTAGTCTCTGTCCTGTCACATCTGATGAGCCCTGGGGAGGAATCTCTTGGTTATGCTGAACTCAGCCTTCAGAATGAAAGGACCGTTCTCGCTCCAATGATTTAACTTGATGTGGCATCTCTTGAGATGCCTTTTTACAATCTCATCTCTTTGCTACCCCCAAGGGAACGTCTGTCCTGCTCTTCCAAGGAGGTTGGGTTCTGCCATTCCCTAGTGTGTTGCTGTTTTAGGATTTCCTGCCTGCCAGGTTAATAGAATACTCCATTTCTTGTTAGTTGATGGTTTTCTGGGGTTCCTCTGGATTATCAAATACCCCTTAGGAAAGCAAGATAAAAAAAATGATACCTTTAATGGCTAACTGTTGAGAAAAACAAAGCAAGCTTTTGGTGGACTATGAGGCCTTCATCAGACTTGAGCAGACAAATACATTTGTAACCAGATACTATTATTATATAGTGCCATGAACTTCCATTCCACGGTATAAGGGTTGCCCCCTCAGTTTGATCATCCACACTGAAAGGTTAATTCTACTGGGAATATTACATGTGATTCGGTGTGCTATGAGAGAGAGTTGGGTTTCTCTTATTACATGACATACTTGATGCACTGTAATGAAAAAGAAAATGTACAACTATATAACAACTTTTAATATTGACTGCTAAAATATATGTAAAATGTTGTGTTACAAGAGAGACTGTAATCTCTCTGAAGCTCCCTGAGGACATAACACAATCCATTAGCCATCATTTAAATGACTGCAGGCAAAAGAGTAATTGAAACCCTCTACCATACAGAGTGCAGTACAGTAAATAAATAGTACAATTGTGTTCACAGTTAGACGTCTAAAAAGAAGTAAAAATATATATATATATATATATATATTTCTTATTTCCTGTTCAGAATCTCAAGAAATAGTTATTGAACGGCACTCTGGCAAACTAGGCAGGGGCATGCAAACGAGTCTACAATGCATTTTCACTTTTTAATCCAATATGACTTTATAAATGGCTCAATTTAATAATAGGCTTGCAGTACTACACAGCTTTAAATCATAGTATATTATGGATTATGCACAAGTAGAGACCTACATATATATATATATATATATATATATATATATATTTATATATATATACATACATATATATATACATATACATATACACACACACACATTTAAAATGGTATTGGATTACAAGAGTGAAGCCTTTATGGGCACATTTGCACGTCCCTGCCCAGGTTCCCACAATGCAGTGGAATGACTGTATTTCTCAGAATTCGGAGGGGGAAATAAGTTAAAAAAAAATAGTATTTTAGACATTCAAATGTGAGCATAAATGTACTATTTATATATATATATATATATATATATATATATATATATATATATATATATATATATATAGTGTGTGACGAAGTGCCCTTCGCCACTTTGTCTTGGAGAGGACTGTTCCGTCACATATATATATATGTATGTGTGTGTGTGTGTGTGTGTGTGTGAAGATCCCAGATAGGGGCGCCATTTAGCTCCAACACTTCCTGCCTTTGCGCTACAGGAGTCCCCCTCTTACAGCTCGCAATCTTCTCAGAAGGAATGGGCTTCTCCGTGACCGTGCAGTAATATCACGATCAATAGCATATCAAGGACACAGGCTCAGCATATCAAAGTGATTTCTAGCATAGCAAAATGATAAACGCCTGCCCTCTTAAATAGAACACACCATTGTCTATGTGTCCCCAGGAAGAGCATGTTTATTTCAGGTTACTGCAGTAAATCTCAGCAGTTACAGAACAAAGGATTTCTCTAAGGTTACATCAAGGTGGGCAGAACACATTCAAATCTCCCGCCCAGATTAGCATCACCCAATAATAGCCATGCCTTCTGGTGTATGTGGCCAGCTGCCTTATGAGGGGCCAGGAAAACTATGGGCTTGGCTTGGGGGGGTGGGTTACTGGGCCGAACCCACAGCAAATCAGAACGGCAAACAGAACAAAGTGCCTGTAATTACCCTTACGTCCTCCAGTGACATCTTGTGCATAAGAATTAGAATTATGTGTCCTTTCTGCAAAAGAAACTCTATATGACACAGGCTGGTTTATTTTATACAACTATCCTTTAAAACATGATAATATATTAGTTAAGGGCAAACAGATCTTCACAACTTACATTATATATATATATATATATATATATATATATATATATATATATATATATATATATATATATATATATATATATATATTTATATATTTATATATATATATATATACAGTGGATATAAAAAGTCTACACACCCCTGTTAAAATGTCAGTTTGTTTTTCAATTGAGTTTTACAGTTAAAGGTGGAAAAAGTTCTGAAATGATTTATCTTTGTCTAATTTTTTTACAGCACAGAAACCTGACATTTTAACAGGGGTGTGTAGACTTTTTATATCCACTGTGTATGTGTGTGTGTGTGTGTGTATGTATATATATATATATATATATATATATATATATATATATATATATATATATATAAATAAATGTAGAGCACTTTAGCTCAGTATACATTGTTGAGGTCAGTAAAGCATGTTGCTTTGTAATATAGAGATCACATTGTCTTGATTCTTTTAAGACAGTCTCTGACCTTTAGAATTGAGAATTCTAATTTCATGGGCCAAGGGAGAGGTATATAAAATGCAAGAGATTACAAGCTTGCACTGTGCCACCTCTGTGCCTTCCGTTCTTGCTACTACTCTGACCTTTTTCATGCCTCTCATCTGATAACCGTCAAAGCTGCAAAAACTTTTTTTGTCGATCATGTGACTTGACAGCTGATGTTCCAGTTTGATAAAATGAGAATAAAGGGCCACCGTACATTGAAAAAGATGATATGTTTATAAACTGTAAGTTTGACGAAGAGTATAATTAAATAGGTCAAATCTGTCATCATTTAATTAGAAAAATAAATAAATAATAATAATTGCCTATGCTGGATATGGAGGCATCCATTATACTTTGGTGAGATTTTATGTGAGAGAGGGGCATACGCATTTCTGGAGAGCGTTTAGTTAATTTACTTATGCAACTTTCTACTTTTAGGCCTGTGAGGGGCAAAACAGTGTGGTGTCTGTTTCAATCAGGTACACATATCTAACAAAGCCCATCCTTCCTCTACTGGTGTAGAGGTCTTAGAAATTGAGGTAGCAAAGACAAAACAAATTCAGCTATCCATTAAAAACGATTTCACAATTTCTGATTTTCTCTAAAAATGCTTTTGTGTCATCTGGAAAATATGGAGAATCTCAAAATCACCATGAACCGTGAATAATTGAATTTTCCAAAGAGTTTCTAAAATAAATTATATATATAAAAAAAAACATAACAAACTAAAGCTCTGTGATAAATAAAAGTAATATGCATACAAGTATCAAATTCAAATTCCACTAATGTTGTTATCTGCACCAATACAGGAGGCTGATCAGTCAGCTAGAAATTTACAGGCCATAGGAAATGGGTACAAACTCATTATACCCTTAAAAATCATGTAGGAGCCCAGGATTTAGGCGTTTTCTACCTCTGCCATACACACAAACACATCATTTACATCTAGTTACAAGCAGCCTTCTTAAATTGCAATTCAGCCAATTGAATAGGGCTCTATTTAAGAACATAGCATATTTATTTCACAGAAGTATTTAGTTAGTGAACAAAAGCAGGATCTTCACTAACTAAAAACTTCTGTAAAAAACATGCTCTGTGCTTAAATAGAGCTCTATTCATTTGGCCGAATTGCAATTTAATAAGACTGTAAAGGTTTACAGAGCTGGGTCTACTGACACAGGATATAGGGTGAGCACATGTGTCACAAATTGTGTTGTTGAGACTACAAAACATTAGAACACAACCTTGTGTTTGTTTCAGGTCATACTTGCCTAATTTATTCAGCCGTACAACCATCTTGGGTTAAAATTACTGGAGAACATGGGCACCAAGAAATTACTCTGAGGAATCTCACAACCTCTGACTTCAAATTCCCTCTCGAGAACATCATTAATCAAATTCAAAATGGTCTCAAAAGCACCAAAAAAGTTCTCAAAAATAAGCAATTTCTTACATTTTTTATATGACCTGAAAATTGTGAGGTCACTCTTAACAAAAGGTTTATGAATTTGAGGATCTGATATGAAAGGGTTTATTGTAGGACCCAGGTTAAATATGTTTCATGTCAAAAATCTAATTTTGTTGCCCCCCCCAAAAAAGAGAAAAGTTGTATTATTGCAAGAATATGACTGATTAGTGAGCCATTTACTAGCAGCATTTCATACCAGCTCAAGCAACACTATCTCATCCACCCACATCTTTTTTATCTTTTGCATTTAAATTTTGCATTTTCTTCATTCTTCCTCCAGCTGCCATCCTCTTTATTGTTATTCCAAGCAGGGTCTCACCTCTCTGATCTGATATTGCCGCATTGAGATGCAGAGAAGGGGGCATGAGAGAAATATAATGTGCTGTACGTCAGGAAGAGGGGGGAGAAGGAGGGAGACGGGGAGAAGGAGGGAGAATTTTGGATGGTGTTTTGGTGAAGATGTGTGTGTGTGTGGGGGGGGGGACTACCGCCAGCATCTGCTGCCCCTGCCAAGAGGGAGACAGAGTGGTCCAGGGGAGTACCATGATACTGACAAGCAAAGTGAGAAAGCCAGCCCTGTGGGAGGGAAAGAAAAGGGGGATATGTTTCAGCTGAAAGAACCTGCAAGAGCTACTAACTGAGAGCTGCCAACATTAGTATAAACCCCTTCAGCAAATGACTGCTATTATAGCTGTTATTATGATGATTATATCCAGTGCTGTTAAAGCTATTATATAGAGACATGTTTTGTAGAAGAAAACTATAGAGAAAGTCTAAGCAAACAAACATTTATTGATGTCTAGAGCAAATATTCTAATTTAAGGAAGTATGGCAAAAATAACTGATGTCTTGATTTAGTCTATTCAACTTCATGCATCTCACATGATTTTTTGATTCAGCTAACATCTTTCTCCTTATTCTTAAGTTTTTTTTCATACCTTCAATCTTACCTAATTTATTTGTTTGAGGTACTAACCTTAAACTCAATTTCCAACACAATTGTAGCTTTCTGCCAACACTTGCAGATCTCCATTTCAGCACTTAAAGAACCACTGAATTGTATGGGTTACAGTGGATATAAAAAGTCTACACACCCCTGTTAAAATGTCAGTTTTCTGTGCTGTAAAAAAATGAGACAAAGATAAATAATTTCAGAACTTTTTCCACCTTTAATGTGACCTATAAACTGTACAACTCAATTGAAAAACAAACTAAAATCTTTTAGGTAGGATTTTTGACTTTTTTTGCAAAGAAGAGTGGGCGAACCTTGCCAATTGCAAGGGCATCTCCTGTGCACAGTCCTCTTCAGATCACCCCACAGATTTTCAATCAGATTCAGGTCTGGGCTCTGGTTGGGCCGTTCCAAAACTTTAATCTTCTTCTGCTGAAGCCATTCCTTTGTTGATTTGAATGTATGCTTTGGGTCGTTGTCATGCTGAAAGATGAAGTTCCTCTTCATGTTCAGCTTTCTAGCAGAAGCCTGAAGGTTTTGTGCCAATATTTACTGGTATTTGGAACTGTTCATAATTCCCTTTATCTTAACTAAGGCCCCAGTTCCAGCTGAAGAAAAACAGCCCCAAAGCATGATGCTGCCACCACCATGATTCACTGTGGGTATGGTGTTCTTTTGGTGATGTGCAGTGTTGTTTTTGCACCAAACATATCTTTTGGAATTATGGACAAAAAGTTCAACCTTGGTTTCATCAGACCATAACACCTTTTCCCACATTCTTTTGGGAGACTTCAGATGTGTTTTTGCAAAATGTAGC
Organism: Discoglossus pictus; assembly: GCA_027410445.1. NCBI lineage: Eukaryota > Metazoa > Chordata > Amphibia > Anura > Alytidae > Discoglossus > Discoglossus pictus. The sequence continues at coordinate 37,345,345 of CM050175.1, forward strand.
CTGGCTTGGATGTTTTTCTTTGTAAGAAAGGCTTTCGTCTTGCCACTCTACCCCATAGCCCAGACATATGAAGAATACAGAAGATTGTTGTCACATGTACCACACAGCCAGTACTTGCCAGATATTCCTGCAGCTCCTTTAATGTTACTGTAGGCCTCTTGGTGGCCTCCCAGACCAGTTTTCTTCTCGTCTTGTCATCAATTTTGGAGGGAGCTCCAGTTCTTTTTAATTTCATGATGACTGTCTTCACTGTGTTCCATGGTATATCTAATGCCTTGGAAATACTTTTCTACCCTTCTCCTGACTGATACATTTTAACAATGAGATCCCTCTGATGCTTTGGAAGCTCTCTGTGGACCATGGCTTTTGTGGGGTTATTCAGAGGCACTTTAAATGATGGCAGGTGTATGCTGACTCCTATTTAACACGATTTGGAATGTGATTGCTTAATTCTGAACACAGCTACATCCCCTGTTATAAAAGGGTGTGCAGACTTATGCAACCACCTTATTTTTCTTTTCTTTTTTCTTCCCTCCACCTAAAAGATTTCAGTTTGTTTTTCAATTGAGTTGTACAGTTTATAGGTCACATTAAAGATGGAAAAAGTTCTGAAATTATTTATCTTTGTCTCATTTTTTTACAACAGAGAAACCTGACATTTTAACAGGGGTGTGTAGACTTTTTATACCCACTGTATATTATGCACTTTAGAAGAACTTGACTTGATAATGCACAAAATAATTTTACACTAGTAACTCACTCTTCATAAATTAAGGTATCATATATAGGCTGTTCTGTGTCTCTCTGTGCACCCCTCTATCCCTCCCCTCTCTCTCCCCCTGCCTTTCTACCCCCCCCCCCCTCGATTTACCAAAGTAAGTGGATACGTCACTACCGCGCATGCACACATATTATATCAGACATGATATATTTATTTTCAAAAAGGGATTAGAAACGTGTGAAAAAAAGTACGATCTGTATTTACTTTGATTAAAATATTCCCTTCCAATAGCCACTTGACAAATGAAGAGCAAGCTCCATAGGATAACCCTCCCACTTATATGATGTTCACGTAGGTTTGGTCAATCCATATAGAACATTTATAATATTAAATTACATATACATTTATGAATATTGATTGTTGAATTAGGGATTTCTTTATTGAAGATGTATAGCGGATAAGATATACCGTATATATTTGAGTATAAGCTGAGTTTTTCAGCCCTTTTTTTAAGGCTGAAAAGGGCCCCCTCGGCTTATACTCGAGTCCCCCCCCCCCCCCCCCCCCCATCATCATCAACCGCCCCTCCTCATCCTAAACCCCCCTCCTCACTGTATCCCTCTAAATACCTCCCCTCTCCCCTCACTTACCTCCATCTCCTCCTCCGCTCCATCCTGCGTCGGGACCCGGCATATGCTAATGACGTGACGTCACATGTGTGCCACATCATTAGCATTGGCCGGGTCAAGACCCAGAAAGGAGCGGAGGAGGAGCGGAGGGACAGCTGCAGATGGAGGTAAGTGAGGGGAAAGGGAGAGGGGAGGTATTTAGAGGGATAAAGTGAAGAGGGGGGTTTAGGATTCGGAGGGGCAAAGTGAGGAGGGGATTTAAGGATGGGGCGGTTTAGGATGAGGATGGGAGGTTGAGGAGAAGGGGTTGAGGGGGCTGAGGTTAAGTATGGGGAGGTGAGGTTGAGGAGGGGGGTTGAGGATGACGATGAGGGGGTTGAGGTTGAGGAGGGGGGTTGAGGATGACGATGAGGGGGTTGAGGTTGAGGAGGGGGGTGGAGGATGAGGAAGGGGGTTGAGGATTGGGGGGTTTGGTTGAGGAGGGGGGGTTGAGGTTGAGGAGGGGGGTTGAGGTTGAGGAGGGGGGTTGAAGGGATTGAGGATGGGGGGTTGAGGAGGGGGGTTGAAGGGATTGAGGATGGGGGTTGAAGGGATTGAGGATGGGGGTTGAAGGGATTGAGGATGAGGATGGGGGATTGAGGATGAGGAGGGGGGATTGAGGATGAGGAGGGGGGATTGAGGATGAGGAGGGGGGTTGAGGATGAGGAGGGGGGTTGAGGATGAGGAGGGGGGTTGAGGATGAGGAGGGGGGTTGAGGTTGAGGAGGGGGTTGAGGTTGAGGAGGGGGGTTGAGGTTGAGGAGGGGGGGTTTTGGTTGAGGAGGGGGTTTTGGTTGAGGAGGGGGTTGAGGTTGAGGAGGGGGTTGAGGTTGAGGAGGGGGGTTGAGGAGGGGGGTATTGAGGATAAGGGGGTTGAGGATGAGGATGGGGGGGTTTGGGGGGTTGAGGATGAGGAGGGAGGTTGAGGATGAGGAGGGGGTCCGAGGAGCGAGGTTGAGGATGAGGAGGGGTCCGAGGAGGGGGGGTTGAGGATTGGGGGTTGAGGTTGAGGAGGGGGGTTGAGGTGATTGAGGATGGGGGGGTTGAGGGGATTGAGGATGGGGGTGTTGAGGGGATTGACGATGGGGGGTTGAGGGGATTGAGGATGGGGGGGTTGAGGGGATTGAGGATGGGGGGGTTGAGGGGATTGAGGATGGGGGGGTTGAGGGGATTGAGAGTGGGGGGGTTGAGGGGATTGAGGATGGGGGGGTTGAGGGGATTGAGGATGGGGGGTTGAGGGGATTGAGGATGGGGGGGTTGAGGGGATTGAGGATGGGGGGGTTGAGGGGATTGAGGATGGGGGGTTGAGGGGATTGAGGATGGGGGGTTGAGGGGATTGAGGATGGGGGGTTGAGGGGATTGAGGAAAGGGGGTTGAGGATGCGGGGTTGAGGGGGTTGAGGGGATTGAGGATGGGGGGTTTGGGGGGGTTGAGGATGAGGAGGGGGTTGAGGTTGAGGGGGGTTGAGGAGGGTGTTGAGGATGAGGAGGGAGGTTGAGGATGAGGAGGGAGGTTGAGGATGAGGAGGGAGGTTGAGGATGAGGAGGGAGGTTGAGGATGAGGAGGGGGTCCGAGGAGGGGGGGTTGAGGATGAGGAGGGGGTCCGAGGAGGGGTGGTTTAGGATGAGGATGGGTGGTTTAGGATGAGGATGGGTGGTTTAGGATGAGGATGGGGGGTTGAGGATGGGGGGTTGAGGATGGGGGGTTGAGGATGGGGGGTTGAGGATGGGGGGTTGAGGATGAGGAGGGGGGTTGAGGATGAGGAGGGGGGTTGAGGATGAGGAGGGGGTTGAGGATGAGGAGGGGGGTTGAGGATGAGGATGGGGGTTGAGGATGAGGATGGGGAGTTGACGATAAGGAGTGGGGTTAAGGAGGGGGGTTGAGGAGGGAGGTTGAGGAGGGAGGTTGAGGAGGGAGGTTGAGGAGGGAGGTTGATGATGAGGAGGGGGTTGAGGAGGGAGGTTGAGGAGGGAGGTTGAGGAGGGAGGTTGAGGAGGGAGGTTGAGGAGGGAGGTTGAGGAGGGAGGTTGAGGAGGGAGGTTGAGGAGGGAGGTTGAGGAGGGAGGTTGAGGAGGGAGGTTGATGATGAGGAGGGGGTTGAGGAGGGAGGTTGAGGAGGGAGGTTGAGAATGAGGAGGGGGGTTGAGGAGGGTGATAAGGGAGGGGGGAAGAGACACAGGTAAGGAAGAGGGGGAAGAGACACAGGGGAGGGAGAGGTTAGAAGAGACACATGGGAGAGAGGGGGGACACAAGAAAAGGGCACACAGAGGGCACAAGGGGGCAGCACATTTCCCTCTGCACCCTCGGCTTATACTCGAGTCACTCATTTTCCCCAGTATTTTGTGGTAAAATAGGTGCCTCGGCTTATACTCAGGTCGGCTTATACTCGAGTATATACGGTATATGGATTATATTGTACAGATTTAATTCTGTGATATTATGTGTAGTAAGACCACTCTCCTTGGAGTGAAGTATAATTTTATTTTTCATTTAACCTTCCCCCTCCAGCTACAGGCTAAGATTGAATCCCATGTGATACAATCCATTATCTAAACATAACATTTCCTGTCTTGCAAACCTGCTAATATGGTATGTGTTACATACTTCACAAGCAGGTGAAGTTTTTACCAAACTACAGTGGTAACTTCCACTTAGTTGCCTCACATCCATTCCACTCATTTCTCGTCTCTTATACTCACCTTCTTCCTAACTGGTTCACCTACAATGCCATTATAATTCTCTATCATTTCTATTCTGCTTAGTTTAACCACTATCACAACTTTTCCATCTACACACATCTTTTCTCATCCCCTGTTCCACTCAAACTCTCTCAAGCTTATTCCTTTCTTTTCCTTTGCACTTCCACAAAGCTTCATCTGTTCATATTATGTTTTCTTATCTTGTTCTCCTTCATGTGCCACTTGGCAACTCATACCTGCCCTGATACATCTAATCTCATTTTCTTCTCTGTTTTTCAGTGTGCAATCTCTTTCTATTTTCTTGTTACCCTCTTATTTTTACCCTGACATCTTCTGAAATCATCTCTTGTTTGATCTTCTGCAACATACAAGCTAGTTTCTCATGCTCCACATTTTATAGTCTTTATGCTACAGATTTTCCCACTTCTGTTAGCTTTGCTTACAAAGCTGCACTTTGCCTTCTACAGCCCCTACCCCACCTTCAGAAAAAGGAAAGCATCTTCAATGGAAAACATATAATGTCGAGTCCCAGAAGATACAACATCGCACAGTTACCAGCTAAATCGTTCACCCTTATTCAATTTCCGTATACTTTTACCTCAAACACTCTAAAACACACACCTTTTTAATTGCTGTGGAATAAAAGTAACATACAACCATTTTTTGCGGTCAGTGGTCACATATATAGCACTTTAAGAGTTGCCCAAACTACTTGATAGACTATAAACTTTGGGCACATTTTCTTTTAATGCTCTCTCACTCCTTACATCAACCCTATCTAATCCACTATTTTACCTTGGCAGCCAGAGAACAAAATATTAATTCAGAGAAGGAGAACATTAAAATAAAAAACTAATCTGACAAACATTTCAACCTATCAGAATATGGGAAAGTAAAGTAGAGTCCTATGATTGGTTAAAGGCTTATACGATTAGCTGAAATAATATATACTGAGTACTGCTATGTGGATTTGCACACCCCTAGGATGCTTACATTACAGTGGGTACAGGTTGCACAGCACCAGGGTATAGGTTGCGACTTCCAGAGGAAGTGCTGTAAGTCACATGGTTGCTGGGGTCACAGCTTATTTCTCTCTGCCTGTCTCCTTGTGGGACATGTAAACACCAGCAGCAGCGATACAGGGAACAGACAACTGCAGGTGTACGCTAGTGTGAATGTGCTGCACAGATTGGCGCATGTTAGAAAGTATTATTTATTTTCATATGAGACTGCCTACATATCCCAGGCTGCTTTGTATCACAGACAGCAATCTCAAATGTTTTAGCCTCTGCTTCCTCCTGATTGGCCATAACAATTTTTGAAATGAATGCTAAATTAGCCTGGGTTTGGAGAAGGTGATAACCCTGTTTTGCAACTGTCAGAAATCACAATCTATCTTGCTAACTTCAAGGTAAGTTTTTAAATGTTTATTTTGGCATTTTTCATGCAAAAAAAAAAAAAATGTTGCATGCACTACTGATTCTATATTATACACATTCATAATCCAGGAAACTTAGGTATGCCTTTAAGTGATTTTTTTTTTTCCACACAGCGGCAGGTTTTTAAGAGGAGGCCATTTCCACAGGCTGAAGAGAGTACCAAGGGCTTCAATCAAGCAAGAAGAGGACAGATTATTCAATCAAGATGGAAGTGCCTGATTATCCAGAGCTGAAGAGTGAGGACCATGGGATTGACGATTGTTGCTGGAAAATCGTCAAGGCAGAGGTTAAATATAATTCCCCCTAACCATAAATACAACTTATTTGTTTTGATTTTTTTTGTGTGCCATGGTTATAGTGTATTATACACTGGGATCCATAGGGACCCCCAAGGGCTATGGGATTACATTTAGGTGCCATGGTGGTCCATAAAGAGTCCTGTGATACAAGGTTTAACATTAGGTAACATGAGGTCCTATAAGGAACATCATGGTAATGTTGTTAATTTTAGGTGTCATGGGCATCCAGAAGGAACCCATTGTAATTTTTCAGATTAACGGTTAATGGAAACGGGTTAAAGTTAGATGCCATGGGGTCAATAGGGATCCCTATTGTTCATAAAACCCCGGATGGAAGTGAATGGACTCCCCAAACAACACAGCAAAATGGGTGGTTGAAGTGGGCCCGATGAATACTGGGCTCATAGGTGGTATTTGGTATTATGGAATATTGGATCATAAGTGCAAGAATCATAAACTCCTTTATTTGTATTATTATTAAACACTCTTCACTGCCATAGGAAGAAGTTTATAAGGATAGAACAGGATATAGGATTATGTTAGGACTAGTAAAGTGTGTTCACATTAGAGGTAACAGTCAGTAAGTTTTGGATGATTCTTTTTTTGCATAGAATAGCTCCACAAATTAAGATTTTCAAAACTCCCTTAGCTGCTGGTCAGCATTACGAGAGATCTTACAGAAGCCATGGAATAGAGTCCTATAAGATGCAACTCTACTTCTAAAACAAGTCTCACCCTCAGAGAAGCTACTAAACTTTAATTTATGGGAGCTAAGGTAGAATCCCACTATAACTGTTGCCTTTGCTTTGCACAGCCCACTGCTTTAATCTGTCACTGTTAGAAATATCACTGGGAAGCCCAGGTGGAAAAAAATATTTATTGCATGACTGCTCAGAAAAAAAAAAATGTTTGAGAGAGGAATGGATATTTGCTATTCCATATTTCCATTTTCAAGTAGCACATTTTGCACTGGGTATCATGTTTGACCTAAGCCTTGAATCAAAGCAAAATCATTTTAGGCAAATGTAGAATTTAAACTCTGGAAAATACACATTAGTTACAGTACGAGCATGATTGCAGAAAATACATGTAAAATTAAAATAAATAAATCTTTCTAGTCTGCCTTAAATGCAAGAGAAAATATCATGTCGGCATCACGCTATTACATTGATATGTTGTATTTATAGCCACAAATAAATAAATAAATAAAAATAAATAAATAAGAAGATCCAATCTTTTACAGCAGAAAGCAATTTCCAGCGTGGTTAGGAGGTCACTTCTACAACACAAATTACTAGGTCTTGGAGGTTAAAGTAGAAGGACAGTCACCACTGGTAAAGCAATCAGAGAGCTAGATGTAACAGACAAAGCATGCATTAGATATTGATATAGTAAGATATAAATACTGATGTGTGTGTATACATACACACCTACATTAATATATATATATATATATATATATATATATATATATATAAAATTGAAGAGTGAAGCAGCCGTGAATGTCCAGTAATCTAGTAATTATTAATCAATATAAATATAAATATATATATATATATATATATATATATATATATATATATATATATATATATATATATATATATATAGATTAATAATGAGTATTGCAATATAATTTGAAACCTTTTGTATTGGACAAACGTTATATTTATAATGACGGGCTTTCGAGAGGCTTAACCTCCCTTTATCAAGTCTCAAGCAATACTACATGGTACCAAAATGGCTCCACAATACGCAAATCTATTTATGGCCAATCTACAAGAAACATTCTTATCTGTATCCATTTACAAACCATACAAATACTACTGTTACATAGATGATCTGTTCATCATCTGGACAGAAGGAGAAAGCAAACTCAGAGACTTTCATAATTCATTCAACACCTTCCATTCATCTATAAAACTTAAAATGGATTTCTCCACAGAACATGTAAACTTTCTAGACACTACTATATCCATCACTAATGGCACTCTCCACTCATCTATATATAGGAAACCTAAAAACAGATGTAATTACCTACACAGCTCCAGTTTCCATCCCTCCCACACCAAACAAGCCATCATCCATAATCAAGCTATTAGATACCATCGGATTTGCTCAAACACTGGAGACCGCAATAAAAATTTAAACACACTATCTGAATCTTTCAAACAAAAGGGTTACAAACCCCTTATTATTACCCAAAAAATATCAACTGCCATCAAAATACATTGAGAACACCTATTAAACTACAAAACAAAAGAAACTACTTCACGTATAACTCTAATGACCACATACCATCCGATTTTGGAGAAAATTTGGAAAATAATCAAAGATTTACAACCATTATTAATTGAAGATACTGAATTAAAATATATATTCCCAAAACCTCCCATCCTTGCATTTAAACAACCACAAAACTTGAAATAAAAACTTGTCAGCAGAAAATTGGCCAATGAACAACTGAAAACAAAAAATAGAACTAAACCTTGTAACAAACGTGCCTGTAAATTATGCCAACACATTTGTAATGATGATACAGCCACACATAACAACAAAACCTATAACATCAAAGGATCATATTCATGTACATCGTCAAATGTGGTTTATATGATACAATGCACTTTATGTGACACAGGCTGTTACATTGGAGAAACTGGCCATAAAATGCATTTAAGGATGAATTTACACAGGCATTCAATTAAAAAACATAATGAAGACAGTTATTGTAACCCAGTAGGACACCATTTTAGCCAGAATGATCACTCCATCCAAAACTTAAAAGTCAAAACACTCAGAGGAAAATTTAAAAGCATCCAAGAGAGAAAAGCATTTGAAATAAAGATGATCAAATTCTTCAACACTAAAAACACAGGACTTAATATAGATTTAGGCTTTCTAACACATTATCAGAATTTCATGCGATTTTTTTTTCTTCTTATACTATACAGACTTAGCACTTTTAATGAGGTGTTTGTCCAACAGGAAATATATCACTGTGGACTACAGTACACTGCTGTTTCATGTATATATTGATGTATATGTGTATATATGGTTCATTTGCTATGTTGTGTTTATTCCCCATATATGTATTTACCTGATGTCAGATGCTGCTTCCACTCTCTCTGCATCTGCTATTATTATTCAAACTGAGGGTTCCATTTCATGTAGTATTGCTTGAGAATTGATAAAGGGAGGTTAAGCCTCTCGAAAGCTCGTCATTATAAATATAATGTTTGTCCAATACAAAAGGTATCAAATTATATTGCAATACTCATTATTAATCTCTCTATATATATATTGATTAATAATTACTAAATTACTATATATATATATATATATATATATATATATATATACATACATACATACACACACACATATTATATATATACACACACATAATATATATACACACACACATACACACACACATATATATATACACACATACACACACACACACATTTATTTTTATTTATTTATATATATATATATATATATATATATATATATATATATATATATATATATAGTAATTTAGTAATGATTAATCTATATATATGTAGATTAATAAGGAGTATTGCAATATAATTTGATACATTTTGTATTGGACAAACGTCTTACTTATAATGACGAGCTTTCGAGAGGTTCAACCTCTCTTTATCAAGTCTCAAGCAGTACTAACATGAGATGGAATCCTCAGTTTGAATAATAACAGCATATGCAGAGAGAGTGGAAACAGCATCTGACCTCATCAGGTATGGGAAATAAAGACAACATAGCAAAGGAAACATATATACACATATTATATACACTTCTACATCAATATATACATGAAAAAGCAGAGCACCATAGTCCACAGTGATATCTTTCCTGTTGGACAAACACCTCACTAAGGCCCTCATTCAATTGCAATTTGGCTAATTGAATAGGGCTCTAAATAAGCATTTTTTTTTTAAAGAATTTTTTAGTTAGTAAGCATCTATCCAAAAGCAAGGTTTTTACTAACTAAAAACTTATTTAAAAAAAAAAATGCTATGTACTTATTTAGAGCCTTATTCAATTGGCCAAATCCCAATTGAATGAGGCCCTAAGAGTGCTAAGTCTGTTATGGTATAAGAGGAAAAAATCATTCTGAAATTCTGATAATGTGTTAGAAAACCCAAGTCTATATTAAGTCCTGTATTTTTAGTGTTGAAGAATGTGATCATCTTTATTTCAAATGCTTTTCTCTCTTGGATGTTTTTAAATTTTTCTCTGAGTATTTTGATTTTTTTGGATGGAGTGATCATTCTGGCTAAAATGGTGTCCTACTGGGCTACAATAACCAACTTCATTATGTTTCCTTATTGAATGCCTATGTCAATTCATCCTTAAATGCATTTTTTGGCCGGTTTCTCCAATGTAACAGCCTGTGTCACATAAAGTACATTGTATTATACAAACCACATTAGATGATGTACATGAATATGATCCTTTGATGTTATAGGTTTTGTTGTTATGTGTGGCTGTATCATCATTACAAATGTGTTGGCATAATTTACAGGCACGTTTGTTACAAGGTTTAGTTCCATTTTTTGTATTCAGTTGTTCATTGGCCAAGTTTCTGCTGACAAGTTTTTGTTTCAAGTTTGGTGGTTGTTTAAATGCAAGGATGGGAGGTTTTGGAAATATATATTTTAATTCAGTATCTTCAGTTAGTAATGGTTATAAATCTTTGATTATTTTCCGAATTTTCTCTAAAATTGGATGGTATGTGGTTGATAGAGGTACGCGTGAAGTCGTTTCTTTTGTTTTGATGGCCATCAAAATACCCCGTGAACGATTAAAGTACAAAACGAAAGAAACTTTGCGTATATATATATATATATATATATTTATATATATATATATATATATATATATATATATATATATATATATATATATATATATATATATATATATATATATATACACACACACACACACACACATATACATACACACACACACACACATATACATACACACACAGTATCTGACAAAAGTGAGTATACCCCTCACATTTTTGTAAATATTTTATATCTTTTCATGCAACAACACTGACGAAATGGCACTATGCTAAAATGTAAAGATGTAAAGTAGTAAGTGTACAGCCTGTACAACAGTGTAAATTTGCTGTCCCCTCAAAATAACTCAACACACACCCATTAATGTCCAAACCGTTTGGCAACAAAAGTGAGAACACCCCTAAGTAGAAATGTCCAAACAGGGCCCAAAGTGTCAATATTTTGTGTGGCCACCATTATTTTCCATCACTGCCATAACCCTCATGGGCATGGAGTTCACCAGAGCTTCACAGGGTGCCACTGGAGTCATCTTCCACTCCTCCATGATGACATCACAAACCTTGCACTCTCAAACCTTCAGTTTGAAAATGCCCCACAGATGCTCAATAGGGTTTAAGTCTGGTGACATGCACGGCCAGTCCATCACCTTTACCTTTAGCTTCTTTGGCAAAGCAGTGGTCGTCTTGGAGGTTTGTTTGGGGTCGTTATGTTGGAATACTGCCCTGAGGCCTAGTCTCGGAAGGGTGGGGATCATGCTCTGCTTCGGTATGTCACAGTACATGTTGGCATTCATGGTTCCCTCAATGAACTGTAGCTCCCCAGTGTTTTCTATAATATGTTGTGTTGAATCCCCCTATATGCATTTATTTGTTGGTGACAGATGCTGCCTCCACTCTCTCTGCATCGCTGTTTACGTTCAAACTGAGGGTTTCATCTCATATCAGTGTTTTTGTGTTCTTTGTGCCTCATCCGTTTATCTGTCATTTAGGGATTATTTCAACTACCTTTCCTCCGTAAATATGTATACTTTTCGTGGTGGAGGTGTTATGGTCTGGGCCTGCATGAGTGCTGCTGGCACTGGGGAGCTCATTGAGGGAACCATGAATGCCAACATGTACTGTGATATACTGAAGCAGAGCATGATTCCCTCTCTTTGGAGACTGGACTGCAGGGCAGTATTCCAACATGATAACAACCCCAAACACACCTCCAAGACAACCACTGCCTTGTTGACCACTCTCCAAACATAGCACTTATGGTTGTGACAATAAAGCTCTATTTTGGTCTTATCACTCCAAATTACAGTGTGCCAGAAGCTGTGAGGTGTGTCAAGGTGTTGTCTGGCATTTTGTAACCGGGCATTTTTGTGGCATTGGCGCTATAAAGGCTTCATTCTGGCAACTCGACCATGCAGCTCATTTTTGTTTAAGAATTGTGCTTACCTGTACTTATATTCAATAATACATTTTAGATTTTTGTTTTTGTGCATTCTTGATTCATCATTTTTAGACTCTCTTAGACATATACAGAGAAGAATGCAATCTTCCATTCAATTAAGGGGTCTCACACAAACAAAAGTGTTGCAAAAACATTGGTGTGGGGCGGGATTAGAACTACCATATACTTCCAATCCTTGACCAAAAAACTAAAAAGTTACATATAAAAGAACTTCACACACTTTCAAACTTCAATTTCATACAAAGTTTACACTCACATTCTCACTGGGGGAACTGTATTGTATGACTCCAGATTAATCAAGTTCAACATATTGTTTAGTAATTTGAAGGAATTATTTGTGTCAATTCATATACACGGCTTAATATTTTTACGGGGGCCCAGGGCTATTCAAGAAGGTATGACATTTAAAGCTGGCCAAAGATGTCAACTTTTATTAGGCTTAATTATGAGCAAAGACTTGTAGGTTCTTGGTTTCCCTGAGGAAATACACAAGTCTGGTATCACAAAACAATGAGTAACACTTTCTATGATAGAATAAGATAGTACAATTGTTATGGTGTAAATAGTCTACCCTTTGAAATTCCTTTGTCTCAAGTATTTTTATCTAGTTTGCTTAGAGCAGTGTTCAGAGTTCAAGGGACTCCTAAGGAGTAAGGCACTTGATACAATTTTAGGGAAGGGGAAGTGGTGCTTCTGGACATCCACAACAGGTGTTTTGGAGTTCTGTGGTACCATAAATGAGTTACAATAGTTTAGAGGTTTAGTTACCATAAGTAATCAGGTCATGACTGAGATTGTAACTTTGTAATGTTTTCAAAAAATTCATAAGGCAATACAAGGTTAAATATTTTCTTCCTAATAATTTTGTTCAAGAACCACAGGAAGATGTAAACATATAAAACTACTGATCTCAATTTTCCACTATAGCTTTATTCGTGGAAGAACTATGGGCACAATCCTATGTTTTGTTATTTTGGAAAGACCTGTTGGGAAATATAGAACCATAAAGTCCCGCATTGTAGAGATTATTGATATATCATGTCACACTCACATGGCATATCAATAATGAGCTACTAACTTCCTTTGAAGATCTGTATTTCCCACTCCAGGAAGCAGGAAGCAATTCTTCACAGACTTCATGTTGCGGTCATATAAAAATATGGCATTTATAAATAAAGCAACAGGATTTGTTTGTGTTTAATATTGCCTTACATGGAATACACAGAGTTGATTATAGTGTACCTGTGAATTGTTGTTGCTGTTCAATCGTGTCTGACTCTCAGTATCCAATGGGCCAGAGCACGCCAGGCACATCTATTGTTATGTGTCTGACAGTCCTTATCCATAAGGTTTTATTAGCAAAGATATTATAGAGGAGTGCCCGTTTCTTCTCCAGTGGACCGCAGTTTGTCTAACCTCTCTGCTATGGCCTGCCCATCTAGGGTATAGCTCACAGCTTCATTGGAGTACACGAGCCCATTCACCACATCAAGGAGGCGATCCAGAAGTGGAACTGTTAATTAGAAGCACCTTTTATGTGATTTAATTTGAGGATAATTTTCTAAAAATATAAAATAGCTATTAATACCATATTTATTGTACATTTCGGGTTCTCTACACAATTTTTAGATAACTTGAAAAAATGACTGCAATTTTTTTTTAAAGAGAATATAGTAGATTCTCAGTTAACCAGAACGCTCAAGCAACCAGAAAAAAAATTGAAAACTGTACTTTAAATAAAACTTACAATTTACAGGGCTCAACAAATGCTAGGAGCCAGGTTGTCATGCCACAAAATACTTACAGGCATATAGACGTCATCCACTGTACGTCTCTGCAATTCAATGTTACCTGGAAGCAGACTGGCATGAGTGACTGAGCCAGGGCAGTGTTGGAGTTACATTCCCCGGGTTCAGCACTGCACACTCCAAATTGATGGGTGCCGGTGAACTGAGAGTCTACTGTAACCACAATAGATATAATGACTTTAGTCTCACATATACAATTGTACATTAGTTAACTAACCATTTCAGATAAAGCATTGCGATTCTTCTATATAACTATTACAGTTTATTAAAAACTCTAAAATCCAGCTATTTTGGCTATTTTATAAAGACCACTGTGATCAAATGTATTTTATTTTGTTTTTATTTTTGAATAATTAAAAATCATAATGGAAAAATGTTTGCTGGGGGCAATCTTCAAGACAATGATGGGTATAACTGGGCAACATGTAATTGTTGTAAAATGAATTTATATCTGGAGAAAAGGTGCAGAAGTCCTGACAAAGATACAGTAATGAACACGTGGTAGAACCTCCTACACACATGCATTCAAAGACACTAGGTTAGCGTAGTTTAAAGGACCACTGAAGTCATGATAACTGCTTGGCACAGTATCAAATCCCATGTGAAATACAGTAAAGGTATTGTGAAAAATGTATAAAATTAATTCAACACTCTTACCCCAGCAGACTTTTTATTATCTGCTCAACCAGTGCACCCTAGGGGTTCTCGTGGCTTGATTAGGGTAGTGTGCATAGTGGTGACCAATCACCACTGTAGGAACGCCGAGCATGTGCAATGCTGAGATGGCGAACCCCATGATGTCAACACTAAGCCCACCCTCCTCTCTGTCCATCAAAAGCTCCCCTTGGTGAACAAACACTTTCCATCTTCTCTCCTGCGTCGCCTGTAGTGCCCTCAAATCCTCCCTTAGCTAAATGAAATATTTCCCTCCGTGCTTGTCACTTAGCATGGAAGAGAAGGGGTTAAATCATAAAAAATGCAATATGACCACTTTGAATAATACCCACTATACCATATGAGCCCAGGTATCCTCCAGTATCCCTATAGATGCACCCATAGTTATCTAAAGTATAATTTGAGGGTCCATTTGGACCTGCATGGCAAGCAATACGAAGTCTGTTTCTATTAGGTCCTTCTGGACCCCTGTAGCACCTAAAATTTCTATATCACAAGGGCTCATACAGAATCCCATGGTATACTATACCATTACACAAAGACCCCCATGACACCTAAAACTAACCCATAATGCATGGGTATCCTTATAAACAAACCTGGAACATGCAAATGTTTTTTTTACCTGTATGAGTTCTTACCTGGACAGCGAGTATTGAGGCCTCACTCAAACATTTCCCAAGGGATTGCTTAAGGATCTTCATGGCATCTAAAAGTAACCCCTATACCACAAGTGTCTTTATGGACCCCCATGGGACCTAAAAATAATCCCTATAGTACAGGGATCTTTATGAATCCCATGGTATCTGAAAAAAAAAAAACCTTATAACACAAGTTTCCTTATGTACCTCCATGGCACCTAATATTAACTTCCTACACCCCTGCAACCTAATTGATTGCAGTAATGATGCAGAACTAAGTCCCCTTTGTTTCAGACAAGGAACAGGCTGTGGGTAACTTTCACACAAACAAACACAAATTTTATTTTATTTAATTTTTATTTGATGCATGT
Organism: Discoglossus pictus; assembly: GCA_027410445.1. Classification (NCBI taxonomy): domain Eukaryota; kingdom Metazoa; phylum Chordata; class Amphibia; order Anura; family Alytidae; genus Discoglossus; species Discoglossus pictus. Next base: position 37,360,955 of record CM050175.1, read on the forward strand.
ATTTAAATTTAAATATATATATATATATATATATATATATATATATATATATATATATATATATATATATATATATATATATATATATACATACTTTAGGAGATCATTACAGTGGTCCAAATTGTACTTAAATATGGCCCTTTAAGGCTCACACAAAGAGATTTGCATGTCAGACACTTTCATAATTCATGTATATCATTGTACATGTATCAATGTGGTTAACAGTTACTCTGGTGTTTCAAGACTAGCCAACATTTAAAGCCACAAGCAGGGTTGTAAAATTATGATCTTAAAATGAAAGTGATCTGAAAATATAAAAAGTAAACAGTTTTGTATCACAAAACCCTATATCCTGTCTGAATGTGGATTTGCAGGTAAACATGGCAACAAGTTTTTAGCGGTTTTAGCATTAAACACCAATAACAGCCGAAGACTGATAGGTCTTAAACAGCTATGACTTTCAAGATCATCTTTTGTGTCTGACGATCCTACATACCAGACCTACATGATGATCTAGTGCAGTTTCTTTAGCTTTCTATCCTCCAATGATTAGACAAATAGTTTCCGTCAGCTTTATCAACATGCAAGACTAAGTGCTTCCTCAATCTGAACCTATCTTTTCTCTGTTGACCTCTGGAAACATATGGAGTTCAGTATTTCTATCACTTTACATTCACAGAAATGGTTGCAAAAAAAATCTAGATTCATCTATAAACCCCTCTTGATTAAAAAAAAAGTTGTTTGGAGTATTTCAGTGAAAAAAAAACCCCAAAAAACATACTTGGTCTCATTTTGATAAACAGTGCAAATGCCAACCTGAACTAATTCTTTTTGACAGGGTTTTAATTGACTATCCTATCCCTCCATCAGTTCAGTGTGGATTTAGCCCAAAATGTAGCTTTTCAGAAGATACATATTCAATTTCTAAGCCAAGTCTGCTTTAAATAAGTAATTTGATGTTAGCATGTTTGTACTTTTAAACCAGGTTGTTAAAAAAAAAAACTTTTTTTTTTCTTTCTTTTTCCATTTAAACACCAAATGAATAGGTAGGATTTAAAAGGGCACAATCAACCCAAATCTAAGTACAGTGGAGCTTCTCAATTCATCAGCCACTGTATTCTTCAAAAACAATATTAATCACATTTTTACGCAAACAAATGTTCCTAAATACATCCTAAAATCCAATCTTAGTTACAAAATTAAAAACAAAAACTGATAGAAATAGACAACATTGGACAAGTTTTTTTGCTAATAGGGTACTAGTGAATCATCTGGAAAGGGACAATAAAGACATTGATCACCAGAATTGGAGATAACTGATGTTTAATGTATGGTGATTCCTTTGCTCCCCCCTTCAGCTTCTTCCATCATTGCTCCTCAGTAAATGTAAAATTCTAGTTACATGTTTATTTGTGAATCAGACTCGGGCCGGGAATAGATTATTCCGATATTAGTTAATTCCTATGGAAACAAATATTCTATTCTGTATCTGTTCGTCAAACAGTAACTGAAAAATTATGAATATAGAGGTTCCACTGTATGTAGATCTGCTGTATTTGAAGAGTGAATGTCCAGCAATCTAGTAATTTAGTAATTATATATATATATATATATATATATATATATATATATATATATATATATATATATATAGTTTAATCATGAGCATTGCAATATAATTTGATACCTTTTGTATTGAACAAACTTCTTATTTATAATGACGAGCTTTCTTTTTCCCATCCTTGCATTTAAACAACCACCAAACCTGAAACAAAAACTTGTCAGCAGAAACTTGGCCAATGAACAACTAAATACAAAAAATGGAACTAAAGCTTGTAACAAACGTGATGCCAACACATTTGTAAAGACGATACAGCCACACATAACAACAAAACCTATAACATCAAAGGATCATATTCATGTACATCGTCTAATGTGGTTTATAGAATACAATGTTATATACTTTATGTGACACAGGCTGTTACATTGGAGAAACCGGCCAAAAAATGCATTTAAGGATGAATTTACACAGGCATTCAATAAGAAAACATAATAAAGACAGTTATTGTAGCCCAGTAGGACACCATTTTAGCCAGAATGATCACTCCATCCAAAACTTAAAAGTCAAAATCCTCAGAGAAAAATTTAAAAACATCCAAGAGAAAAAAGCATTTAAAATAAAGATTATCACATTCTTCAACACTAAAAATACAGGTCCTAATATAGACTTGGGGTTTCTAACACATTATCAGAATTTCATGTGATTTTTTTGTTTGTCCAACAGAAAATATATCACTGTGGACTACAGTGCTCTGCTTTTTCATGTATATATTGATGTATATGTGTATATAATATGTGTATATATGTTTCCTTTACTATGTTGTGCTTATTCCCCATATATGTATTTACTTCATTAGGTCAGATGCTGTCTCCACTGTCTATGCATATGCGGTTATTATTGAAACGGAGGGTTCCATCTCATGTTAGTGTTGCTTGAGACTTGATAAAGAGACGTTAAACCCCTTGAAAGCTCGTCATTATAAATAAGACGATTGTCCAATACAAAAGGTATCAAATTATATTGCAATACTCATCATTAATGTATATATGGATTAATAATTACTAAATTGCTGTATTTGATAAAGACAACTGAAAAAAAAAATTATATATTTTTATTTAAATTATTTTTTCTGAAAGGTTTTTACTGAATCTAAAATCTTGTAGAAATTTTACAATTATTATTTTGCCTTTTAAAATAGTGTGGCAGTGGTTAACATTGCTTTTATGAAGTGAGTTTAATTGGAAGTGTAGCACTGCAGACATAGACCTTGATTACCTTTATTATGTAGAAAATCCTTTAAGGCTGCTTTGGCCCTACAGGAGTTTTTACACAAGATTTTACGAAGTTATTACATTGCACCCATAAGCAAATCCCAGTAGGAAGTTACATACACACATCCTGGGGTGGGGGTTGTACTTTAGATATATGAGCTTATTTATGAGCATTTGTAACTATTCTTAATTATCCACATAAGCAGCTACGAGTATAAACTAGGGAGTCAGAGACCAACAGCCCTTCTAAATTTGATGCCCGTAGCAGCATCAGCACACCCGCAAAGGCTTGAAATTTGGCTGTGTTACAGAGCTATTACCTTAAACCAGGCCGCGAGTTACGAGAGAGAGGCGCAAACCTGTAAACCATTCTTCTAACGTTGGATGCGCAGCCGTGAACATGATCAATTAGTAAAACCCGTAGTTCCGGGTTTAGACAGAGCCTATGGCAAATGAGATTGTCATCATTACGTCACTGACAAATGGAAGCTAGATTTCAAAGCCTTACGGGTTCCAATTACGAGTTTCAATCGGACCCGCATTCCAGAAATAATGCAATATTAATAAATTAGTAAATATTATATTCTAGTAAATGCGAGTTCCATTATATGTATTAACACATTGATTGCCGTGATCAATATAACACAGATATTAAACATTATAAAAAGTATTTTATATTGCAGATTTGCGAGCTTGAGAATGTTGTGCTATTAGGTTTAATACCTAACATCACTTTTATCAGAAGTACAGTAGTGTGTGTATATTTGCATTTACAGTGCTACGGATAAAACTTTAACCCACGAGCAGGTCCTCTCTAGTAAACGGTGCTTTTGGGCTCCATTTGCAAGTTACAAGTGTGAACGCCAGTGGATTTGTTGCAATTTAATAGCGTAATGGAACATAACAGTTACGAGCTTGAAAGATCAAAGTATTTCGGCCGCGCAGTTCAGATTTTGACATCCCGTAGGAGTTTTTTCGCCCTTACCCGGCAAGTCATTAGCGGGTTGCTTTACAGGGGCCAATTTAATACCTGTAAGGCTTGCGGGCTATTTTACGGGCTACGGTTTTACACTCTGAGGTAATTTAATGGGGCTCCAAAACAAGTGGGCACAACAGCAATCCCACTCAATGAATGTTTGTAATATTGCCAACTGGGAGGTTCTACGAGACAGCAGAACAGAGCAAAATATTGGTGGAACAGAACATTATACTTAATTCTATACGTAGTTCACGGTTAAGATTACACATATGCACATACACCTATATTAATATAGTGTATTACACTCACATTATACAGTATAAGCCATCCTAAATTTTATCTTACATGCTATGCACACTATACCCCCCACGTCAAAACATACCTCCACACCCCCACCCATACACCTTTACTGAATACATCAACAGACTGCCCCACCCAAGAGCAGTTAATTTACATGGACATGGGTCAGGTGTCTAATGGGATCTCTGATGTCCATGTCTATTTACAGGATGTATGATCTAAATCCCACTCATTATAGAGATGAGTGTTCTTAAGTGACATTCCAATGCAGTGAAATCACAGATCAGTACTAAACAATATGCACTGTATTCTATTACTTTATGATTTAATAGATGAAACAGCATTGGTGGCGCTGCTTTAGGATCAACAACTAATGGATTGCTTATTAGAAAATTAAATTGTGCACCTTACTAAATTATATATATATTCATCCTAGTTTTATATATAATGTTTCTACATGCTGGTTTTTAATTAATCATTATTTTTTTTACAGAGTTTTACAGAGTAATACAGTGCTGTGGCATACTCATTTTTTTACATTTTCTTTAGCACTTGCTTTGTGCAGGTGAATTTAATGGTCTTCCATTAGGCCATTCTGTTGTACTGACCAGTTTAATCGAATATGTAGGTGCTGTGCAGTTTTTCTATTAAATCCATTTCAGGTATTCAATTGTTGGAGAATTCTTGATCTTATATGATAATTATTTTGGTATACTGACCAGATGTGATATAAATGTAAGCATTTTTTTTTTACAGTGTTAGGGGTATGTTTGGTTTGCTATTTACTTTCTATTTGGTAGCTTGGCTTCTTGGGATCTGTTTGCACCACGCTGATTGTACTGATGCATGTTCTTGTTGCTTTTGATGACCATGCTTATGTACATTGCATATATTTCAGTAGATGTTTAAAAACTGATTTACTGTCTGCTTTTACTTTGAAATACGTCACTGTTCTGTGCGAATACACTAGAACAGTGGTAGTAAAATCTGTCTTATGTATGCCGCCAACCATTCAGGAATGCAGTATGTCTCCAATTGTGTATGTAGGTTCTCTTTGAATGAGGCATGGTAAGTAAATCAAATCGTATTTACTGTAGTGAAGGACCTAGGCACAACCGGAGTGAACCTAAATACATGAGAGACCATTTACTTATATCCTGGCCCTGTGGGTGGTACAGATTTTACCACCAATGCACTAATGAATTACTAACATATTGATTAGGTTTTTTGTGAATGTATGTGTACATTGCCATTTAGCAACATCATAGTTGAACTTAACTTAACACCTATTATATTGTAATATACTACAGGTTATACACATTGCACACTAAGGAATATTGATGATGGGAATGTGCATGTATTTTGGCCAGGTGGGTAGGGGTTACCTCCTGGAACTCTGTATTGATAATGTTTGACTTAGCAGGAGTTGAGTGTTAGTGTTTAATTGTATGAGCTGGTATTTGTAATTGACATTGTGAGTTAGTTGATTGTTATTTAATATTTATAGTCATAGAGGCCTGGGTTGATCATTTCACAAAATGTATTTGTGCTTAAGGATGTGTAGGCCTCATTTTTTATTTTATTGGGATCCTGTAAAATGCTTCTATGAGTTTTTTTCTTGCACCACTTGTACTTTCTTACATGTCTTGTCCGTGTTCTTGTAGAGGGTTTAGCTGCTCTTGAAGAAGGTTGATTTTACACATAAGGTTCAAGTAGACTATGAGCAACAACAGAGCTTTACAAGCAAATATAGCATTACCCCATTTTGAGGGCCACTTAATAGCACAATATGTACTCTCTACAACTCTACACAGAGCAGGTAACAGCTCACATATAGTCATCTTTCATAAGGGGTTGCAAATATGTGCTTCTTACAGGTAGCATGTACAAGCTTTATGTCTTTTTCCATGGGAATTTATCTCGTAACATTCCCTGTGGGAGCAATATATTCAATAGTCATTCATGTTTGGGGTTGAAGACTTTTACTAAAATTAGAAAAGCATATGCTACTTTTGGTTCTCAGGTGGCGTGCATCTATTAGTATGTCTATGTTGTACTGTTTTCTATGTGGGAGATGGAATTAAAGGTCCACTGTAGTCCAAGAAAATGTAGTGATGATTATATCAAGTTTTAACAGACACTTCTGCTAGTGTCTAGGGGCTAACATGCCTATAATCATTTTGTTTTAGAGTATGAACAGCAGGTAAAGAACATGAAAAGCAAGATGTTGACTTTATAGTGTAACTTACTGTTTCAGAGAATGCGTGGTGGGTGTTAAATGCTGAATGTTGAACTCAGTCACTAATGAGACCATAGCTCCTTCTCCCCTCCCTCCACTGCTGAACATATTTGTTTCAGACTGAACCAGGCACTATGCCAGGAAGCAGAGCTCTAGAGATCATATATGGAAGCTCCAGAGCACAAACAGAGGCTTCAAAAAATAATACATTTGTTTAAAATGATGTTTGTTCTTTTGACATTTCCTCTGTTTCATACTTATGATTTTGAACACTTATATACACTGTTGGGCCTTTCACAAAACCCTGTGGTTTAAATGTTTGACATTTTCATGCATAGTAATCATTTTATCTGCTCTGTGGACAATGGCATCATAATACAAGCCACATGGAGAGCTGGGATTAACCTAGGGTCTTCTCAAAGGAACATTTCAGTTTGGTTACAGATATCAGAAGTGAATTAGTGTGCAGTACTTTGTTTTTGAGCTATACTTAAGACCACCCTGTGAATATTGATAAATAAATGTTTGCTTACAAGTACAAAATTGACAGAGGCTGTAACATGACGCACACAGAAATGGACTACTGGTATGGTGTTTAGACATGTAGTCTTGAACCTAATAAGGAGGCATCTATCAGTATTAATTAGATAGCAAGAGTAATACAGATATGGTTTTAGGCAGGTTTATTCCTTGGCTGCCTGTCTAACTAGCTGTAATGAAATCTACACCATAGAGTGTAAGCTCTGGATGTGTCTGATGACTCTTGCTCCCTGAATAAGCTATTGAGGAGGTGATTTCAGCACTGAATCATTGTAATAGTTTATTACACAAACAAGGACTGCATCATAAATATTGATTACATGGATATTTATCTCTCGCTGACCTAGGCCTCCAGGGAGAAGAACATAAATATTGGTTTTATCTCCACATGTAATGTTATTTGAGGTTTATATATTTGTGCCACAGTGCCAGTGAATTAACCTATTGTCTGACTGGAAGATTCAGTGAAGTTTAGTTGTATCTGCTTTAAAGAATGTAGATCTATATTCAACCCGTTTCTTGCATTAAACTGTGATTCTATATAATTAAAAGCATATCTTCGATATGTCAGGCAAAAAAAGCTTTGTGATCATTAGTGTTTGCGGTTGATCTGTGCACAAAAACTACTTTCTAAATGTGCTTATTTCTTCAAACATTGCAGGATGTTTTGCGTATCATAACTCTTCCTGCTCCCTATAAGTTTTCCTAATAGTGCTGCTTTAGTCTCGCCCTGCAGGCCTTCTCCAAGTGTACTGCCAAGTGTACGGCTACTGACACTGATCACTGGCTGATCTACTCAAATATTGTTCCTAGTGTCTTAGGGAGTACTGAATGCATTGCATTTACAGGATCAATACATTTAAAGTTTCTTAAGCTTTAACAAAACAGGCTTCAGCTCTTGGGATGAGCTTATGAACCCAGAGGATGAGTGAACATTACTTTTCATATGCAAAATTAAAAAATGTAAAAGTCACAGACTACTGCTAGCCCTTAAAACTATGTTAATCACTCTGTTAATTTTGATTATATTTTAACCAAGAATGACAAAAAATACAGTATTATTTCCAGTAGGTAAAAACAATAAAACAGAAAAGTCAGGGAAGGAGAGTGGTTGCGTAATTAGAATGAAGTCTCAGGTTTATCTAGCAACGTATTGGGACACGCCATTCATTAAAGCAGGCAATATGCCACCCTATACGCACAACTCTATCAAGTAGAAAACACGGATATACCCCATATAATACCATATAAAATGAGTGCATCCAATCTGACAGCACAAGGGGTGCGAACAGCTTAAAAATGCCTATCGATACATCAGCAATAATCTTCAAAACATTTACACTATTTATTTTCTTCAGCTGCTGTAATGAAATAGCTCAATGCGTACATATTACACATAATGGCAAATAATATGAAAATAATGTTTAAAATTGATTTTTATGATAATAGTATTAATATCCTTAATAATTCATATGAGATATATATATGTGTGTGTGTGTGTGTGTGTTATTAGTTCATAATATTAATAATTTAGTAATATATACTGTATTAATGTATATAATTTATATCACATATATAGAGGTGAGCAGTTGGTGTTACCAATACCGACGGGGGCTGCAATGAGCGCAGATCACACCACCAGTATCTGTCCTGCAAAGAGCACCAGCGGAGCTCATCACGAGGCCCACGAGGAGGAGGGTAAGGGGGGAAAGAGACACAGGGAAGGGCGGGGGAAAGAGACTCAGGGGAAGGGCGGGGGAAAGAGACACAGGGGAAGGGGGGGAAAGAGACACAGGGGAAGGGCGGGGGAAAGACACACAGGGGAAGGGCGGGGGAAAGACATGGGGCGGGGGAAAGACATGGGGAGGGGGGAAAGACATGGGGAGGGGGGAGGGTAGAGACACAGGGAGGGAGGAGGGAAGAGACACGGGGAGGGGGAGGGAAGAGACACGGGGAGGGGGAGGGAAGAGACACGGGGAGGGGGAGGGAAGAGACACGGGGAGGGGGGAGGGAAGAGACACGGGGAGGGGGGGAGGGAAGAGACACGGGGAGGGGGGAGGGAAGAGACACAGGAAAGCGGGGGGAAGAGTCACAGGGGAGGGGGGGAGAGACACAGGGGCGGGACCGGGGGGAAGAGACACAGGAGCGGGACAGTGAGGGAAAGGACACCATTGAGGTAAAAGAGGAGGAAAGGGAGCCAGAAGGGAGGGAGAGAAGAGGGGGGGAAGAGACACAGGGGGAGGGGGGGGAAGACACTTGGGGAGGGGGGGAGACACATGGGGGGGAGAAACATGGGGAGGGGGAGGGAAGAGACACGGGGGAGGGGGGGAGGGAAGAGACACGGGGGAGGGAAGAGACACGGGGGGGAGGGGAGAGACACAGGGGGGAGGGGAGAGACACAGGGGACACATGGGCGGGACGGGGGGGAGAGACATAGGAGCAGGACAGGGGGGGAAGGACACCATTGAGGTAAAAGAGGGGGAAAGGAAGCCAGATGGGAGGAAGAGGAGGGGGAAATGAGAAACACAAGGGAGAAAGTAGACAGGGAGAAAGAAAGGGCTTGCGATGAGCGCCGAAGGTGCACACATTGGGTGGCATACCGCATTGCCAGTCTTAAAATGTTATTCCTGTCTTTTTTGACCGGGAGATTAGCTAGTATTATATAATAGTGTGTGCGTATTTGCTTGTACATATAAATAAATTATATATATATTATTAAATTATTATAATTAAACATTAATATGTATTATTGTTTTTTCATTATCATTGGCAGTCTATGACTAATTACTATTCCTATACATGTATATATAAAATGGTGCACACACACACATTTTATGAAAGCCATAAAGAGATATGCAATGTACAGCAAGCCTATCGCGCATGCCATTCAATAGAAGAGGCAATATGCCATTTAAGTACAAATCTAATCGCTACTGATGAATACACATACGCCACTTGATAAATTTGCTTATTTCAATGCTAGTGGTATATTGAGGTGAATCAATACACCAAAGTACATTTGCCCTTTGATATATCTGGGCTAAGTGTGTTTAGTATTGAGAGGTATGGTTCCTAGGAGTTGTGAAGAAATGAGTGTGGAGAGTATGCAAATCACTTAAGGGGACAGAGATGACTGAAATCTTCTGTTTAATTTGCAGTGTCTTATGGAGAAAAGCTATCTATTTGGATATAGCCGAGCCAGACTGAACAGCGAGTGTATGTGTGTGTTATCCATGCTGTTCCTATTGGATACAGTAGTGGAGGGCAACAGGAGACCCTGGGGCTCTAATACAGCCCTCAGACACTTCCCTAGAAGCAGAGAGCATGCCCCTCTTCAACATACTGAGTTAATTTAATCTCTTGCACTCTAGAGCACATATCCTACATATCTATAAATCTACAACCAATGGACCCACCGCTGCCTCACTCCCACAGTGATTTTTACCATTTTTGCATTGTACAGTTCTTATTTGGGGATCTTATATGAGACCCTTTAAGTGAAACATTTTCCATAGGCATGCATAATTACATACATTATAATGATGTCACAAATTAATAAGAAAGAAGAGATAATATACAACAAATTCCTCAATGAAACCAAGAATTGCTAGATGGGGGAAGACTTCAAGTCAGAGTATTATAGGATAGAGCAACCATTAATAACTGTACAACTTCAATGGATACACAGTTGGAAACAACTATGGCACATAAGTACTGCCCTTCAATTTAAGCTTCACGTACAAACTACCTCTCTCTATATGTCTGTGCAAGAGTGGACAATAACAGGAAGATTTTATAGGAGCCAAACAGACTGATTCATAGAGAAAAATATATACCGTAAGAGCCAGAAATTCAAAATTTAGGGTTATGGTTTTAGAGTTTCCAGGCTCCCAGGAAATGTCCACACACATGTATACACATACACACACAATATATATATATATATATATATATATATATATATATATATATATATATATACACACATATATATACATACATACTTACACACACACATATATATATATATATATATATATATATATATATATGATTTATTTTTTCATGTAGTTACACAAACACATATATGAAACACATACATTTCAACGGTTTCCAAAAATTTCCACAAATCTTGTTTTTGTGCATATGTAGCCTGTCTACCCCTTCTGGATCGTTACCTTGTCATGGTGAATGGGCGTATATACTTCAATAACGCTGTGAGCTATACCATGTAGGGTCACCCAAGACAGGCAGGTAATAGCAGAAAGGCGAGACAAATTGCGATCCACTGGAGAGGGAACGAGCATCCCACTTCGGTATCTTTGCCGAGAAACCCTTAGGGATGAGCACAGCCAGAGTCATAACAATAGGTGTGCCTGGCGTGCTGTGGTCTGTAGGGTCAGCAAGAGTAGGACACAACTGAATAACTGAATATAGACAGGTTTATTGTTTAGACACATTGCACTTCTATTGTTTTAGCTCCACTAAAGAGAGATACATTTGTGCTATTTTTGCAAGCACATTTCAGAGCAATAGTTTACTTATTTGCTGTAAAGTTTATATTAGCCACATGTGCAATTCCTAATTGTATTTCTAGATGTGCAACTTTTAATTTAATTTTGGTTGCTTTTATTTTTACAACCTTTATAATTTAATTTCTAAAAGCTGTTATATTTCAGAAGAATTATATAAATCCAGGGGTTTTACAAGCTGCTTGTGTATGTAATGCCACTAATGCTACAGTGGTGACGGAGGATAGAGAATGTCTCAAAGGAATAAGAGAAATCGATAAGACGACAGTGGGGATGGTGAGAAACAAATCTTCAATGAGTGTGAACACAGGAGATAAAGAGACGCCTTTGCATCTGGTGTATTAAATACATTTCTATGTCTCTGGTTATGATACATCTTCCTTCAGATTGGTTTCTAACATGGAGTATAGTGCGCACAATCCACAGTGATCAGATCTGACATCACGGAGGCACTTCTACTGTCTCTTTCCATTCATCACTGCAGATAACACGTCAGCCGACAGAAAATCAGTCACACTGATAAAAAAAAAAAAACACACAGAGCTGCTGGCAGATTCAGAGTACACAATTTATATGTTGCATTCTCCATTCCTGAACTCTAAGAACTTTCTTCTCTAAATGCACACACTGGATTAAAAATCACCCCTTCTATTTATTTATACGTTTAATTTAATTTGCATTTATTCCTACTTTGTTGTATTTTATATCCAGAAACAAAACGGCCGTATTATAAAATTGGAAATCTATATCATTTTTCTGTCCATTTACCCAGTTTTTAATGCCACAGACTTAGTTGTTGGAAGTGAAATATATACAAAACATGCACCCCCAACTGTACCTAATTAGAATATTAGAAATGAAAGAGGCGTCCTGTAACCAAATCAAGGTTGGAGGCAGCAAGCAGTGTACATTAGTAAAATGTTATGGAAATCACATGTGAAGGACAATTCTGTATGTTTGAATATTGTATTTCTCATAAAACTTAAAGGGACTCAATCACCCCAAAAACAAAGTTGTTTTTTGGTTAATCCAAAACAGCATGAAAAAACGGGCTATATGTAATGCTATTCATTTTATTCTAAAGTGAATCAATCCTGGGGAATTCTGTATTGTTGCTGTATTTTGGGGGTATGTTGCGTTTCCAATACAAAGAAAGAGTTGTATGATGTTATAGCTTCTACTACACAATACCCAAAAGTAACATATTACAGCTTTACAACAAGTCTATAATTACACCTGTTAGCATTTTGTTTTTGTTGTTCTTCAATGCCAAAACTCCTTTTTTTTTTTATAGAAACCTGTAAGAGACTTCCTTAAAGAGACACAGCAAAAGTTTCAAATACTGTTTAATTTAAATCTGTAGGAAGTACAAGTTCTTTATCAAATGAGTGTTGACAAAGATAAATCATTTCAGAACTTTTTCCACCTTTAATGTGACCTATGAACTGTACAGCTCAATTGAAAAACAAACTGAAATCTTTTAGGTAGAGGGAAGAAAAAATATAAAAATAAAATATGGTTGCATAAGTATGCACACCCTTAAACTATTACTTTGTTGAAGCACCTTTTGATTTTATTACAGCACTCAGTCTTTTTGGGGATGAGTCTATCAGCATGGCACATTTTGACTTGGCAAGATTTGCCCACTCTTCTTTGCAAAAACACTCCAAATCTGTCAGATTGCGAGGGCATCTCCTGTGCACAGCCCTCTTCAGATCACCCCACAGATTTTCAATCGGATTCAGGTCTGGGCTCTGGCTTGGCCATTCCAAAACTTTAATCTTCTTCTGGTGAAGCCATTCCTTTGTTGATTTGGATGTATGCTTTGGGTCGTTGTCATGCTGAAAGATGAAGTTCCTCTTCATGTTCAGCTTTCTAGCAGAAGCCTGAAGGTTTTGTGCCAATATTGACTGGTATTTCGAACTGTTCATAATTCCCTCTATCTTAATTAAGGCCCCAGTTCCAGCTGAAGAAAACCAGCCCCAAAGCATGATGCTGTCACCACCATGCTTCACTGTGGGTATGGTGTTCTTTTGGTAATGTGCAGTGTTGTTTTTGTGGCAAACATATCTTTTGGAATTATTTGGCCAAAAAGTTCAACCTTGGTTTCATCAGACCATAACACCTTTTCCCACATGCTTTTGGGAGACTTCAGATGTGTTTTTGCCAAATGTAGCCTGGCTTGGATGATTTTTCTTCGTAAGAAAAGGCTCTACCCCATAGCCCAGACATATGAAGAATACGGGAGATTGTTGTCACATGTACCACACAGCCAGTACTTGCCAGATATTTCTGCAGCTCCTTTATTGTTGCTGTAGGCCTCTTGGTAGCCTCCCAGACCAGTTTTCTTCTCGTCTTTTCATCAATTTTGGAGGGAGCTCCAGTTCTTGGTAATGTCACTGTTGTGCCATATTTTCTCCACTTGATGATGACGGTCTTCACTGTGTTCAATGGTATATCTAATGCCTTGGAAATTCTTTTGTACCCTTCTCCTGACTGATTCCTTTTAACCTTTTGCTGTGGGATGCGAGTAAGAAAATGTCAGGAAAGACCAACTAGAGCAGCTGAAGTTTATTTGGGGTTAATCAGAGGCACTTTAAATGATGGCAGGTGTATGCTGACTCCTATTTAACACGATTTGGAATGTGATTGCTTAATTCTGAACACAGATACATCCCCAGTTATAAGAGGGTGTGCAGACTTATGCAACCACGTTATTTTTATTTTTTATTTTTCTTCCCTCCACCTAAAAGATTTCAGTTTGTTATTCAATTGAGTTGTACAGTTTATAGGTCACATTAAAGGTGGAAAAAGTTCTGAAATGATATATCTTTGTCTCATTTTTTTACAGCACAGAAACCTGACATTTTAACAGGGGTGTGTAGACTTTTTATATCCACTGTATGACCCCAGAGAAAAGGTGCATGTGACTATATGAAAAAAAAACATCTTGGATACTACAGAAAATTACATTGACTTTACGGATTAGTTCCTATGGTAGATATGAATGTCCAAATGCTCTATTCATACATACAAATATTACTGTCATAATAGGCTTTATTTCTAAGGTATCTTAGTGGTTTTAGCAGTAATTAATTGAATATAACCAATAAGTGATAAAAAGTGCTGGGCATTTTTAGTCATTGTTTTCTAACAAAAAGCAAGTCTTATCTTTTAGAAAATAGCATTTTAAACACAAAATGAACATGCAAATTGTTTCACTTGTCAGAAAAATTACCATTCTGATAATATGCAGGAAAAAAAATACTAGGAGGAAAACACACTCATAGGCAAGAAAATTGTCGGTGTATAATTAATAAAGTAGACTTGGGCATCCTAGCAGCAGAACCCGCTATGCATATACATGTTGCCATCTATCTGTGGAGAAAATTGCTTCATTTTCATCGGGAATCAATAAGACTGCTGAGGATTTATCGGATAAGCATTTGTAGACCTGATGTGGGGGTGGAGGGTTGGCATAAATTAAAAATTGGAAGAATTTCTTTAGCGTAACATGCTGGTTTGCATGTGGGTTATTTATATTACAGGCGTTTTTCTCTACAAAATAATAACTGTAAATGTATATATTGATATAAAGAGATGAAACACATTTTCCTGTAATTGCTTATGAGGATTCTGCCGGAGGAGATAAAGCAACAAATCGTTAATCTCTGGTTTTGTAATAAATGAAGGGCTTAATGTTAATAGAAAATAATGTTATTACTCACAACGGTTAGGTCTGTGCTATTGTGTTCATGCACATAAGTGGTGGGTGATAGTCATTTCGCAAAACCTCATATGAACACATATATTACATGATTGCTAATACTTCCAAGTTATATTCAGTGTGTTTGGTCATTAAAGTCTACACAGAGGCAAATATTAAAAATAGTTTATTTTTAACATATAACATTACATAATTCCTGTTTAATCCCTAAAGGATGACTTTGGTCATATTTCTATATAAGACTTTATGAATAACTAATAATGAGCATGATGTTTTTGAGAACGTAAAAAAAATGAGAAAAACCTTTACAATGCTTTTTCTACCAAATTATTCTTTACTGTGTATATCCATTTTCTTTTGTCAGGTAATTCTGTTACTTTCTTAGGAAAGTGTGGGGTATGTCTTATAAAGCAATGTGCTTTTCATTAGATGTAATGAAAGCAGTGGCAGTTGTAGATACCAACTGTGCCAACAGGCTATCTACACAGACCCAACCTTACCCCTATCAATTGTACCCAGAGTGTCAGAAATAGGTTGTAGAGGTTCTAATGACCTGCGTACCGTATCTGGTGGTCTTGTCTGTCTGATCAGATCATACTGGCAGGTGGACCACTGATCTACTCAGACTTAAAACTACTGTATATACTCGAGTATAAGCCGACCCGAATATAAGCCAAGGCACCTAATTTTACCACAAAAAAAAAAAAACTGGGAAAACGTATTGACTCAAGTATAAGCCTAGGGTGGGAAATGCAGCAGCTACTGATAAATTTCAAAAATAGATACCAATAAAATTACATTAATTGAGGCATCAGTAGGTTAAATGTGTTTGAATATTTATCTCAAAGAGAAACCGTAAAATGGCTGTGTAAGAGGAAAATAGGGTCAACAAAAACAAGCCCCCTCATCCTCCTCTTTCCCCCCCCCATCCTCCTCTTCCCCCCTCCCATCCTCCTCTTTCCCCCCCCATCCTCCTCTTTCCCCCCCATCCTCCTCTTTCCCCCCCCCGTCCTACTCTTTCCCCCCCCATCCTCCTCTTCCCCCCCCCCATTCCTCCTCTTCCCCCCCCCATTCCTCCTCTTCCCCCCCCCATTCCTCCTCTTCCCCCCCCCCATTCCTCCTCTTTCCCCCCCCATTCCTCCTCTTTCCCCCCCCATTCCTCCTCTTTCCCCCCCCATTCCTCCTCTTCCCCCCGCCCATCCTCCTCTTTCCTCCCCCCATCCACCTCTTTCCTCCCCCCATCCACCTCTTTCCTCCCCCCCATCCTCCTCTTTCCTCCCCCCATCCTCCTCTTTCCTCCCCCCATCCTCCTTTTTCCTCCCCCCATCCTCCTCCTTCCTCCTCTTCTCTGTAGTCTCCGATCAGCTCCTGAATGAGAAATGAGGAAGAATGAGGAAGGGGGAAGGGGGAAGGAAAAAGGGGGAAGGAGGAAGGGGTAAGAGGAGGAGGAATAACCGCACTGCACTGGAGAACAGGAAAGTGGGACCCTCACTTGAGTATAAGCCAAGGGGAGCTTTTTCAGCATAAAAAATGTGCTGAAAAAGTTGGCTTATACTCAAGTATACAGTTGCAAGCAAAAGTATGTGAACCCTTTGGAATAATATGGATTTCTGCACAAATTGGTCATAAAATGTGATCTGATCTTCATCTAAGTCACAACAATAGTCAATCACACTGTGCTTAAACTAATAACACACAAAGTATTAAATGTTACCATGTTGTTATTTAACACACCATGTAAACATTCACAGTGCAGGTGGAAAAAGTATGTGAACCCTTTAATTTAATAACTGGTTGAACCTCCTTTGGCAGCAATAACTACAACTAAACGTTTCCTGTAGTTGCAGATCAGATGTGCACAACGGTCAGGAGTAATTCTTGACCATTCCTCTTTACAGAACTGTTTCAGTTCAGCAATATTCTTGGGATGTCTGGTGTGAATCCCTTTCTTGAGGTCATGCCACAGCATCTCAATAGGGTTGAGGTCAGGACTCTTACTGGGCCACTTTAGAAGGCATATTTTCTTCTGTTTAAGCCATTCTGTTGTTGATTTACTTCTATGCTTTGGGTCATTGTCCTGTTGCAACACCCATCTTCTGTTTAACTTCAGCTGGTGGAAAGATGACCTTAAGTTCTCCTTCAAAATGTCTTGATAAACTTTGGAATTCATTTTTCCTTCAATGATAGCAATCCGTCCAGGCCCTGACGCAGCAAAGCAGCCCCAAACCATGATGCCCCCACCACCGTACTTCACAGTTGGGATGAGGTTTTGATGATGGTGTGCTGTGCTGTGCCTCTTTTTCTCCACACATAGTGTTGTGTGTTTCTTCCAAACAACTCAACTTTGGTCTCATCTGTCCACAGAATATTTTGCCAGTTCTGCTGTGGAACATCCAGGTGCTCTTGTGCAAACTGTAAATGTGCAGCAATGTTTTGCTTGGACAGCAGTGGCTTCCTCTGTGGTATCCAATTTGTGCAGAAATCCATATCATTGCAAAGGGTTCACATACTTTTGCTTGCAACTGTGTGTATATATATATATACATATATATATATATATATATATATATATATATATATATATATACATATATATATATACATATATATATATATATATACATATATATATATACATATATATATACACACACACACACATATATATATATATATACATATATCACATATATAGTTGTGAGCGTACAAGTTGTTGCTAATGCTTGCGGGCTCGCATAGCACTGTAAACACGCAAAACACCACAAGAAACTCGCAAAATACCACAAACGACCTACGGATATTCCGCTAAGACGCATACCACACATTACCCGCCATTTTACGCCAATGCGGAAGTACACAACTACGCTAACGGTTTTGTCTTCGCGCACGCACCTTATTACACTGCACACATTCATCAGGCTTACACAACAGCTCCACAGCACTGATGCTGGAGCAACATCAAAACAGATTGCCAGCTCTTCAACACAATGCTTTAAAATAGGTAAAGTATATTCATTTATTAATTGTATTATACAATTACTACCTTACAATTTCATTGCCGTCATTTTTTGACGGGCAATTCGCTAGTACACACACATATATATATATATATATATATATATATATGTATCCCGCTCCATTCTGATGATAGCCAGTAAGCTTGAAACAGCTGTACATGGATTGGATACTCAGCCTGTGTTTATTCCAACCTTGACTTTGCATTAAAGCTGTGTAATACAGCATGCATTAGCTTAAAGGAAGCCATGATTGATAATGGCTACGGAATGAAGAGCGAGGCATTTGTGGCCATATTTGTGTGTCCCGGCAGACCTGCTCCAAGCTACCAGTGAGGAAGTGGCAGGGAGGGGAGGGCGCCTTGTCTGGTCTATTTAAGCTCTTGCATGCCCCACCCACAAGCACCAGCCACGTGCCCCCCTTTATCCCCAGCCTGTACATCATGGGTCACTTCCGCCACCTACTGTCAATATGTCTGTCAATTTAAAGTTCACAGAACAAGAACATTCAGAAAAAAAGGAGGCCGCAGTGGCCACATTTATTATAACAATAATTCCTTAACACCTTGTCAACATGACAATCCAATATAACATTTGCAACTTATTTATTGGCCTCCTTTTTCCCAATGTGTGTTTTTTTGTTCTGTGTTTAGAGTGACGAATATATTGATAGTGGGCGGATCATGTAACTGTCACAATTTATAACTCTGCTGCAGTTTGACTCCTGAGCTGGAAACTCCACAAACACAGGGCCAACTGGCCAACTAAGAAAGTTACATACATTTTATTTATATATATATATATATATATATATATATATATATATATATATATATATATATATACACACACACTGCTCAAAAAAATAAAGGGAACACTAAAATAACACATCCTAGATCTGAATGAACTACATATTCTTATGAAATACTTTGTTCTTTACATAGTTGAATGTGCGGACAACAAAATCACACAAAAATAAAAAAAATGGAAATCACATTTTTCAACCCACGGAGGTCTGGATTTGGAGTCACCCCCATTATGAAAGTGGAAAAACACACTACAGGCTGATCCAACTTTGATGTAATGTCCTTAAAACAAGTCAACATGAGGCTCAGTAGTGTGTGTGGCCTCCACGTGCCTGTATGACCACCCTACAACGCCTGGGCATGCTCCTGATGTGGTGGCGGATGGTCTCCTGAGGGATCTCCTCCAAGACCTGGACTAAAGCATCTGCCAACTCCTGGACAGTCTGTAGTGCAACGTGACGTTGGTGGATGGAGCGAGACATGACGTCCCAGATGTGCTCAATTGGATTCAAGTCTGGGGAACGGGCGGGCCAGTCCATAGCATCAATGCCTTTGTCTTGCAGGAACTGCTGATACACTCCAGCCACATGAGGTCTAGCATTGTCTTGCATTAGGAGGAACCCAGGGCCAACCACACTAGCATATGGTCTCACAAGGGGTCTGAGGATCTCGTCTCGGTACCTATTGGCAGTCAGGCTACCTCTGGCGAGCACATGGAGGGCTGTGTGGCCCCCCAAAGAAATGCCAACCCACACCATTACTGATCCACTGCCAAATCAGTCATGCTGGATGATGTTGCAGGCAGCAGAACGTTCTCCACAGTGTCTCCAAACCCTGCCACGTCTGTCACATGTGCTCAGTGTGAACCTGCTTTTATCTGTGAAGAGCACAGGGCGCCAGTGGCAAATTTGCCAATCTTGGTGTTCTCTGGCAAATGCCAAACATACTGCACGGTGTTGGGCTGTAAGCACAACCCCCACCGGTGGATGTCGGGCCCTCATACCACCCTTATGGAGTGTGTTTCTGACAGTTTGTGACCTGCTGGAGGTCATTTTGCAGGGCTCTGGCAGTGCTCTTCCTGTTCCTCCTTGCACAAACGCGAAGGTAGCGGTCCTGATGCTGGGTTGTTGCCCTCATACGGCCTCCTCCACATCTCCTGATGTACTGGCCTGTCTCCTGGTAGCGCCTCCATGCTCTGGACACTACGCTGACAGACACAGCAAAACTTCTTGCCACAGCTCGCATTGATGTGCTATCCTGGATGAGCTGCACTACCTGAGCCACTTTTTGTGGGTTGTATACTCTGTCTCATGCTACCACTAGAGTGAAAGCACCACCAGCATTAAAAAGTGACAAAGACATCAGCCAGAAAGCATAGGAACTGAGAAGTGGTCTGTGGTCAAAACCTGCAGAATCACTCCTTTATTGGGGGTGTCTTGCTAATTGCCCATAATTTCCACCTGTTGTCTATCCCATTTGCATTACAGCATGTGAAATTGATTGTCACTCAGTGTTGCTTCCTAAGTGGACAGTTTGATTTTACAGAAGTTACATTGGGTTGTTTATGAGTTCCCTTTATTTTTTTAAGCAGTGTGTATATATATATATATATATATATATATATATATATATATATATATATATATATATATATATATATATATATATATATATATATATATATTACAAAAAGTCTACACACCCCTGTTAAAATGTCAGGTTTCTGTGATGTAAAAAAAAATAGACAAAGATAAATCATTTCAGAACTTTTTCCAACTTTAATGGGACCTATAAACTGTACAACTCAATTGAAAAACAAACTGAAATCTTTTAGGTAGAGGGAAGAAAAAATATAAAAATAAAATAATATGGTTGCATAAGTATGCACACCCTTAAACTAATACTTTGTTGAAGCACCTTTTGATTTTATTACAGCACTCGTCTATTTGGGTATGAGTCTATCAGCATGGCACATTTTGACTTGGTAAGATTTGCCCACTCTTCTTTGCAAAAACACTCCAAATCTGTCAGATTGCGAGGGCATCTCCTGTGCACAGCCCTCTTCAGATCACCCCACAGATTTTCAATCAGATTCAGGTCTGGGCTCTGGCTGGGCCATTCCAAAACTTTAATCTTCTTCTGGTGAAGCCATTCCTTTGTTGATTTGGATGTATGCTTTGGGTCATTGTCATGCTGAAAGATTAAGTTCCTCTTCATGTTCAGCTTTCTAGCAAAAGCCTGAAGGTTTTGTGCCAATATTGACTGGTATTTGGAACTGTTCATAATTCCCTCTATCTTAAATAAGGCCCCAGTTCCAGCTGGAGAAAAACAGCCCCAAAGCATGATGCTGCCACGACCATGCTTCACTGTGGGTATGGTGTTCTTTTGGTGATGTGCAGTGTTGTTTTTGCTCCAAACATATCTTTTGGAATTATGGCCAAAAAGTTCAACCATGGTTTCATCAGACCATAACACCTTTTCCCACATGCTTTTGGGAGACTTCAGATGTGTTTTTGCAAAATGTAGCCTGGCTTGGATGTTTTTCTTCGTAAGAAAAGGCTTTCGTCTTTCCACTCTACCCCATAGCCCAGACATATGAAGAATACGGGAGATTGTTGTCATATGTACCACACAGCCAATACTTGCTAGATATTCATGTATCTCCTTTAATGTTGCTGTAGGCCTCTTGGTAGCCTCCCAGACCAGTTTTCTTCTCGTCTTTTCATCAATTTTGGAGGGAGCTCAAGTTCTTGCTAATGTCACTGTTGTCCCATATTTTCTCCACTTGATGATGACTTCACTGTGTTCCATGGTATATCTAATGCCTTGGAAATTCTTTTGTACCCTTCTCCTGACTGATACCTTTTAACACTGAGATCCCTCTGATGCTTTGGAAGCTCTCTGCGGACCATGGCTTTTGTTGTGGGATGCGACTAAGAACATTTCAGGAAAGACCAACTAGAGCAGCTGAACTTTATTTGGGGTTAATCAGAGGCACTTTAAATGATGGCAGGTGTATGCTGACTCCTATTTAACACGATTTGGAATGTGATTGCCTAATTCTGAACACAGCTACATCCCCAGTTATAAGAGGGTGTGCAGACTTATGCAACCACATTATTTTTCTTTTCTTTTTTTCCTTCCCTCCACCTAAAAGATTTCAGTTTGTTTTTCAATTGAGTTGTACAGTTTATAGGTCACATTAAAGGTGGAAAAAGTTCTGAAATGATTTATCTTTGTCTCATTTTTTTACAGCACAGAAACCTGACATTTTAACAGGGGTGTGTAGACTTGTAATATCCACTGTATATATAGCATTCATAACTTTTGTAGCACTTGTGAACTTTAGCTCTGAAACCGTATTCAGTCCATCGCAGGATGTAAGGTATTAAATAGTTATTTATATCTTTCATTTATAAAATCCTTGTTTTTCTTATTCTATAACTGCAAACAAGACCTTCTTCCCATAAAAAATCATTTTAGTCTAAACAATATGTATTTTGGTAGTACACAAGGACATAGATCAAGGATGATCAGGATGTCATATCTGAACTATGCACAGAAATTGCAACTTGAAGGTGTTGTACGCATCTAGTGTGACGTATCACAGGTCTTATTTTATATTGGACCACCTAATATAAATAATTGTTTATTGGCTGTTGCTGGGATGTGTCATTTTTCTAAAAGGTAAAATGGGGTATTCCATGTTCATTATGTAATCACATATATAGTTGTGAGCATACGAGTTGTTGCTAACGCTTGCGGGCTCGCGTAGCGCTCCTTGCCAGCAACTGCGACCCTCGCAAACTTCACGTCATAACGCATACAACATACAAGACACAATACCACACATTACGACCTCGCAAAAAACGGCCGCAACCCGCGGACAGGAAAAAATGAAAAACACAATAAATACACACAACACATACATTACCTACAGCAAGAGGGAGCATCCAGGACCTCAAAAAATGAAGTTACACCTTAATTTAACTCAAAATAAAAGAGTTTAGACACTCAAAAATTCTAAAAGCGAGAGAAAAAATGTCCACCAAACAAAACGAAAACGAGGCTACAGCACTCTTAACACGTAAAACACCACAAGAAACACGCAAAACACCACAAAACACCTACGGATATTCCGCTACAGACGCATACCACACATTACCCGCCATTTTAGAACAATGCGGAAGTACACAACTACGCTAATAGTTTGGTCTCGCGCACGCACACTATTACACTGCACACATTCATCACGCTTACACAGCAGCTCCACACCACTAATGCTTCAGCAACATCAAAACAGATTGCCAGCTCTTCAAAACAATGGTTCAAAATAGGTAAATTATATTCATTTATTAATGTATTACATATTTCATTATTATACACCAAACAGCATTAGTTCACTTACAATTTCATTGTCGTCATTTTTTGACAGGCAATTTTCTAGCTCACTATAAAAAGCTGTGTTGTTTATATAGTCAAATCAGTCAGCAGCAGCCATTTTGGATGCTTTTAGTTGCTGGCCCACGTTTTGTCGGATTATTTTCTTCTTATTAAATTTTATTTAGAGAGCTCTGTCTTTTGGTATCTGGGTTTCTGAGTAAATTGTGGTTTGTGTGTATGTTTTGTTTCTCCATTAGCCCTTTAACATTTCATTTTTTGTTTAAGACTCCTAAGCAAAACATGTTTAACTATTTGTGTTCATAGATTTACAAGTAACATACTAGGAATGTGTGTTTTTTCCTGTGAGCAAACAAAATTACTATGACAAAAAGCTCTTTAATTCAGAATCTTCCACAAACTAATACACATATCACCTTATGAACATGGGGTGACTTTCCATATTTGCATAATAATCTAGCAGCCTTTACATTGCATTATAGGTATATATAAGTTTCCCTGTTTTTCCCTTTCTCTAATCTAACACGTGCTGCTTATATCAGACACACACATTACATGGAGTCATTCTATACATATACAGATTTTATAAAAAAAAAAAAAAATTGTTTTCCACACCCCCAGAGGTGCCTACATAGGCACCTGGTACCTACCAATAGAAACACTGCATTTAAATACGTTTTTTTAACCCTATACTACCCTTCAAGCAGAAATCCATAGTAGAAATGTCCAAGCTTCTCCTTGCTTAATTGTGGAGGGGGAAAAAATATGAACCGGACATTGAAACAATGTTATAACTTCCTGTGATTGGCCCAAACTATTTCTGAATTTTATGCTAATTTAGCTAAGGTTCCCAAGGGACATTCCTTCTCAAAATCAAGTTCCAGAAAAATTAAGAAATTTGCAAATATCAGAGTACCGTATATACTCAAGTATAAGCCGACCCGAGTATAAGCCGAGGCACCTATTTTACCACAAAATACTGGGTAAAATGAGTGACTCAGGTATAAGCCGAGGGTGGGAAATGTGCCCCCTGTGTTCTTTTTTGTGCATTGTGTCCCTTCCCTGTGTCTCTTCCCCCCTCCTCCCTTCCCTGTGTCTCTTCCCTCCTCCTCCCTTCCCTGTGTCTCTTCCCTCCTCCTCATTCTGAACCTCACTCCTCAACCCCACTCCTCATCCTTAAATATGCCTTTAACAACACACTAAATGATTCACTTAACAGGCCCAGCAGACTTATCATGGGCTTTGTGAAGCCTCAGTTTTCAGCAAGGTTTTTATCCATGGTTAAGAACACACTAATTGTAAAAATTGCATTTATTTTAATGAAAGCAAAATTATTATAAATGGAGTATTACTTGTGGTTTTAAATTACACCATCGTTGGAATATCTGCTGAGTTAATTTCAGTCCTTAATCCCATAGCGGGACAAAATACTCCAGAATGCACGATCATCTGAATATGGACTTCAAGTGCGATCTCTTTTCATTCATGTAAGATTACTATATGAAGAGAATAATTATATTATATGTTATATACTTTACTTATAGGTGGTCTTATAATGTCATGGGTTCCTAGAATTACTTAACTTACTACATACCATTAGTATAACCGCCAGCAGAATCAAGCCTAAATCCACACCTCTAGTGCCTCATATTTACAATGCAACAATCCTGAAACTTCCACATCCTTCTATAAACCAGATATTGAAGTTCCCCATTCCCATCCTTCAACATGTAAACATAATCACTGTACCTTTTACCAAGTAGCTATATTAAAATACATGTACAATCGATGTATAGCTAAAGAGGGAACCTCAGAGAAAACTAATGTACTAACTGTGAATACTTGCAGAAGTTTTAACTGTAATACAGTATTGAACAATACTTCATGCATACACATATACCCCAGACCAGCAACACTCGAGGAGTCTCTGTCATGTTATAGATTACACAAAACGATAGAGGATTTAGAGAATGAAAGAGACATACAGCCTCATTTATTTGCTGTGATTTTGAGATCAGGGCTCGCAAATGGAGGTCGCTAGCTACTTTGCTATTCAATTGCCTTCCATTTGCGGGCTCCGATCAAATAACATGCTGCGA
Source organism: Discoglossus pictus (assembly GCA_027410445.1). Lineage (NCBI taxonomy): Eukaryota > Metazoa > Chordata > Amphibia > Anura > Alytidae > Discoglossus > Discoglossus pictus. The sequence goes on from CM050175.1 coordinate 37,386,424, forward strand.
GTTGTGATTCCCAGCGATTTGTGAAATCGCAAGTTGCATTCCTCAAAGCCTTTGATCTTTCACGGCCGCAAGAGTCCTGATCGATAAAAATCGCAAATCGCTATTCAATTGCCCTTATTTTTCAGCGCTAACCACTGGTTCAAGCCCGCAGATGGCAAAAAACAAACCACAGGTTACTGGGACCAGGGAGGTGTTGCAAAGGGCTTACTTACAAATCAGAGCACTTTAAAGGCAAATATGAAATTCAATACAGCAGTAAATGATTGGGAACACAATGGGTGACATTAGAATTAAAAGCACAACATTCTCATGCTCGCACATCGCCAAAATAACATTATTTCATGTTTAATTTTCGTCGAAAGTCCTACGTGCTTCAACCTCCAAGCCCGTAGGACTTTGGAATCCAACCTCCATTTTTTTTTATAAGTCCTACGGGCTTGAATAACGAGTTACAGGCTTGGAGGTCGTACAAGCCAGTAGCACTTTGGACGGAAATTAAACATGAAATAAATAAATTATATTTTGGCAATGTGAGAGCCTGAGAATGTTGTGCTTTTAATTCTAATGACACCCATTGTGTTCCCCATTATTTACAGTGCTTTACAGTGCTGTATTGATTTTATATTTGCTTTAAGTGCTCAGAATTTTCAGGCTTGAACCACGAGTTCAAGCCCGCAAATGCTACTGCCGAGAGCATGATTTCCGATTCTCGCGAACGGTGCCAAACTTTCGGGCCCGGCCAATTGAATAGCAGAGTGAAAGTAGATCAACGGGAGGACACAACACGATCGCAGAAAATCGCCTATTTGCGATTGAGTTACGTCCCCGAAATGAGGCCGCTAGAGAAGCAAAGACCAATATGTCCCAATATGAGCTGTCATGCAAAGACTGAGACATTTTCACATAAATTGCCTGGCAGATTTGATGTATGTATATCATTAATAAAAAAAAATAAAACTTGGGTTTAGTCATGACAAAAACATTTGGACCTTGGTAACTTTTGTCTATCCTCAACACCTTCTAATCTATAGGATTCACCATACAGAAAAAAAAAATCAAATAACGAGCAGATCCATGATTTATTTAACATTTGTTCTAAAGACCAAAATTGGGCCACTGTTTGACTGACATATGTCATTGTATTTCTTACAGTGTGAAAGTACTACTCAGGACATAATTCTGAGTGGAAAAATAGACTTTGCCACCTTTTCAGTGCCAGACATTTTGGTGCAGTTTATATGCTCACATAGCACAACATGAGCCATTAATCTTACATTAGTGCTGTGCCATAGACAATACTTTTGCACCACTACATAATTATCTTCAAAGTCCTTAATGATCCCTATTAAATATGGTTAACCCTCAATTACTTCATATTCACAAACATTATCATAAACCACGCATTTGTGAACACATTAATTTAATTATAACTATGATAATATATTCACTTCATCTTCCTTTTAGGTACTCAATTAATAATACTATATTGCATAAATATTTGAACTGCTTAATAATCTTATCTTTATACCTTTCTAGAAAACAACTATTGCCATTGAAATCAATCTTTCTATTTTCATTTTTCTATTAATTCAGATTTTAAAAGAATTAAGGTCACATTAATTCTATAACTATTGTAATGTGATTATTTTATTATTTTTGCTATTTCAATAAAGGTTGTATTTTTTACTTTTCGTTCTGTAAAACATTAGCACAGTTCTTTATTTGCAATTTCCAGTCAATCTATATAATAAGTCATGTACATCAACATTTTTTTCAAATGAAAAAGCAAATAAAAGAGGAGTACATATTTAAATGTAGTGACAGAGTTCATAAAAAAAACAATTTGATTTAAACAGACTCAATAAAACTATGAAATAAAGAATCTTTCCTGTACATTAAAATATAACAATAATCAGAGATAAAACAATACACATATTTTGTAGCGTGTTATTACACGTGTAACACGTTCATATTCAGTCCAACAGAGTTCACTGCACATTGGTAGTAAAACGTTAAATGATAAACCAAATTGTAAAATATATATTGGTCTTGATAAAGGGATGGCTTCTGAATGTGAAACAAAGAAGCTGGTAAAATGGCACCAGTTTGTAACAACATGAAGGTAAACAAAATACAGCTCGCTGGACCCAAGAGCTTAGAAAACAGAAGAACTCATGAGAGAGAGCGAGAGGGCGAGAGGGAAGAGAGGGCGAGAGGGAAGAGAGGGCGCGAGAGGGAAGAGAGGGAAGAGAGGGCGCGAGAGGGAAGAGAGGGAAGAGAGGGCGCGAGAGGGAAGAGAGGGAAGAGAGGGCGCGAGAGGGAAGAGAGGGCGCGAGAGGGAAGAGAGGGCGCGAGAGGGCGTGAGAGGGCGCGAGAGGGCGCGAGAGGGCGCGAGAGGGCGCGAGAGGGCGCGAGAGGGCGCGAGAGGGCGCGAGAGGGCGAGAGGGCGAGAGCGCGAGAGGGAGAGAGCGCGAGAGGGAGAGAGCGCGAGAGGGAGAGAGCGCGAGAGGGAGAGAGCGCGAGAGGGAGAGAGCGCGAGAGGGAGAGAGCGCGAGAGGGAGAGAGCGCGAGAGGGAGAGAGCGCGAGAGGGAGAGAGCGCGAGAGGGAGAGAGCGCGAGAGGGAGAGAGCGCGAGAGGGAGAGAGCGCGAGAGGGAGAGAGCGCGAGAGGGAGAGAGCGCGAGAGGGAGAGAGCGCGAGAGGGAGAGAGCGCGAGAGGGAGAGAGCGCGAGAGGGAGAGAGCGCGAGAGGGAGAGAGCGCGAGAGGGAGAGAGCGCGAGAGGGAGAGAGCGCGAGAGGGAGAGAGCGCGAGAGGGAGAGAGCGCGAGAGGGAGAGAGCGCGAGAGGGAGAGAGCGCGAGAGGGAGAGAGCGCGAGAGGGAGAGAGCGCGAGAGGGAGAGAGCGCGAGAGGGAGAGAGCGCGAGAGGGAGAGATCGCGAGAGGGAGAGATCGCGAGAGGGAGAGATCGCGAGAGGGAGAGAGCGCGAGAGGGAGAGATCGCGAGAGGGAGAGATCGCGAGAGGGAGAGATCGCGAGAGGGAGAGATCGCGAGAGGGAGAGATCGCGAGAGGGAGAGATCGCGAGAGGGAGAGATCGCGAGAGAGAGAGATCGCGAGAGGGAGAGATCGCGAGAGGGAGAGATCGCGAGAGGGAGAGATCGCGAGAGGGAGAGATCGCGAGAGGGAGAGATCGCGAGAGGGAGAGATCGCGAGAGGGAGAGATCGCGAGAGAGAGAGATCGCGAGAGAGATCGCGAGAGAGATCGCGAGAGAGATCGCGAGAGAGATCGCGAGAGAGATCGCGAGAGAGATCGCGAGAGAGATCGCGAGAGAGATCGCGAGAGAGATCGCGAGAGAGATCGCGAGAGAGATCGCGAGAGAGAGCGCGAGAGAGAGCGCGAGAGAGAGCGCGAGAGAGAGCGCGAGAGAGAGCGCGAGAGAGAGCGAGAGCACAAGAGCGAGAGCACAAGAGCGAGAGCACAAGAGCGAGAGCACAAGAGCGAGAGAGATTGAGCCAAGGGGAATATCATAAAAAGGTCAATACCTCATCTTGTTCTTTTAGCCTGCATCACTTAAGTGTGCGAAGGTGGGCATAAAGAAAAAAAAATCTTCCCCTAACTACTTCATTTGCTTATTATCACTTGTACACATGGGTAGAGGTCACTAGTCTACTCCATCCAATCACACCCTGAAATAAAGTTACAACCGCCTATTTATTCCAACAGGTGGTATTACTTAGTTAAATAAGGAGGCTGAATAATGCCCCCCTATCATTGTATTTGAGTGGTGGACTACGTCTGTGCCACAGGTCCCTTATATAAGGAATTTAGGTGCTCCTTACATAAATGTCATATATAAAATGAAAACCTTACAAGCAATTAAAAGGTTGAGCTATCTGTTCCAGCACAGTCCATCAACCCTCTTAAATCTTCATCTTCAGCCATGGAAACTCCTGTATTTATATTAGATAACAAAGCCTCCGATTGGCTGACAGTACAATATTTTTCAGTCAATAAGAGGGTGGAAAAATGGAAGCCTTGATCTGATTAGCTGAAAATTACTAAGATGGTTCCAGATCGCCCATATTCATTTTGTTTTTGTGACCTATCCAAGTATCCTAAAAATACACTATAGCATATTGTGGTTCCCTATTCCAGGTGCCAAAATGAATTTGTAACTCTGGTACATAGCTGTCAGGCCTATGTACCAAACATATCAAGAGGCCCTATGTCCCATTTGATAAAATCCTCTAATGAAATCCTTGCTCCTGCTAGTGGGATAACCGTGATAGACATTGGTGCTGCCTACAGGCTTTTTATTCAAAAGAATATTTAATATTGTACACAGAAGACTTTGAATTAAACAGGTGAACGATATCTACCACTCCGATCCCAGACTCTGTAGCCCTATACCGTCAATCCTATGAATAAAACACATTATCATAAAGATTTCAAGCATTCGAAGCATAGACTGACCCAATACCACAATTCCCTGGTGTAATATTTCTTGACATCACACAGATATAAAAAAGCATTGGCTGTCATATATAATGTCCAAGATCCACTGAATTAAAACATCATATATAGCTTCTGTCCCATAACCTCAACACCATCAGCACTGCATACTATCAATATCACCCAAATATTCCTCCTATTTTTAACACTACATTTCATAGTAATAAAGCAGCATGTATATTTAAAAACGCTTAAAATATTTAAAGCAATACCAATTTTTTGAAACGGCAGTAAAGATCCAAAAGTTTTAGCTTGGAAAGACTGTTAAATTTGATATATAAAAATTTGATATATATCTCAAAGTCAGAGAAACAAGATTATATGTTGAAACCAAAGTACACTGGAACCTCTATATTCATCATTAATCTGTTCCTGAGGGATGGACAGACACTGAATCAGATGAATAGAGAATCCATTTTTTTCCATAGGAATTATTTAAAAATTGGAATAATCCATTCCCAACCCGAATCTGAAACATAAATGAGTAAAAATGTAACCATAACTTTACTGCGGAGCAATTATGTCCTGAGCTGAAGCGGAGCAAAGGAATTATTGTTTAGATGGGGAGGCATCTTCCATTAAACATCAGGTATCGCCAATTCTTGTGATCAGTGTCTTTGTCCCTTTCCTGACGATTCACTAGCTCTCGATTTAGCCATCTTGTCTGTTTTTTTCAAACTTTGTGACTAATATTGGATTTTTTAACGAATATAGGTGCATTTTTTTTTTTGCCTAATATTGGGGCGGATGAATATAGAGGTTCCACTGTACTTCTTTCAAGGAGTTAAACACTTTAGAGCATATACTAAGAACAGATATTTTATTATACATTGCTAAGTGATATTGACAGTAGCTGCTCAGACATCCCAGGCATGTTCCCATGCTTTTAACACTGCTTTGCAGAGAGCATAGGTAGTGTTACATTGTGGCGTATACATATGTAATGCCATTAGCACGGATACTAGAGCATGCCATCACAGGGGGATTTGGATGTATCACTAACATGCCAGGAGTAATCTTGTTAATGTTAGTAAACCATGGAGATTACTTACAATCTTATTGCAGTTTAAAATGTCCATCCCATGTTTACAGAATGAAAGCAACATTTTTAATCTGTGAAATGTTCTGTTTCATGTTCAAGTAACCTAATAAGTGTAAAGTCAGGGTGTTTATTTAAAATATTTTGGTGTATTTTACATTCAGTTCTTAAGATGTGAACACAAGTATTAAAATCACATTATGTGAAATGTTTGTATCCGTAAAAACCCCATAAAAATGTTTGAACTTTTTATAAAGTGTTACAATCCATGCTTCCTTAGATAAGTAATTTTGCAAATGAGTTGTTTGAAGATCTAGCCATTTACAGGGATGGACAAAGGATTTTTGGAGACAGGTAGATTTTATATGGGCTAAACAAGATGTTTCCATGAGTGAGACTTTCACAGGGATACATTATACTATGGGAAATATTTATGAGCCAGGAGGACACATTTTAGGAGCCCTGGCACTGAGGAAATTTTCACTCTTGACCATATGGCATCTCTTAGTTTGCTGGTAATCTTTCCTGTGTCAACAGAGCCAAGAGCATTCACGTACTAACTTAGTAGTGCTGGATGGCTATTGAATTATATATAGATTATTATGGTTGCTAAGGAGTGGGGCTGTATAGATGAACTAGTATCCTTCATCTTTCAAGAACAAGGCAACAAGAAAAGCAACCTGAATCAGAAGGGGACTCTTAAACCTTGCGGACATCATGCTTCCAACAAAGTGGAAAGGGAAGGCAGCTGAATATTCACTGTGCATTTACTGTACCAACAACACCTCTCTCACATGAATTACTATCACCACATACCTATTATGTATACGCCACTCTACACCCACCACATACACTGAGAATATAAAATAAACCGCTCCTGGAAGCAGCAGTGGTGATCCATCCTTAGAGAAATGAAACCCAGGACGGTTAAGAGACACTTTAGCATTCTAAAATATATAAATTAATAAAAGAAAAACAAATTAAAATCACTGAATCAACTACATTTGAAATTTATCCACCAATTAATCCCTTTGCAAAAAATAAACAAAACATTTTTATACAGAAACAAGTTAATATACTTTTGATTAAAAAAAAGTTGCGACACAAAGCTACTAAAATTAGTGTCTGATCAAGTTCTTCTCCACCAGATCCTTCCCTTCATCGCCCCCAAATCTCAGCCGCATCCACTCACTACACTCTGTTAAAAGAAGAGGCCAATGACTTACTCTTAATTATTTCTGCTGCAGATTTTTTGGGACCTCTCTGCTGCTTTATTGACATATTATTTGTAATACTGTAGAAAGCTTTGGTCATTCCCCCAAGAACATTGTGCTTTTTTGTGTGCACAATAAAAGAGAGATATATCCCCAAAATGTGCATGAACCAGTAATGTGGTGCAATTTGGATTACATCCGAGGGAATCAGACTGCGAGCCTTTTATGCACCTTAACATGTAAGATTTGTAATGTGGAAGAAAAGGTGGTGTGCTGTGAAATCTCTCTATTCTGTATGATGTCCCACAAGGCTCATAATAATTTCACTCTAAAACACTTCTCCAGGCAAATTAATCAATTCATTTAGCTTTCAATTAAAGGTATATAAAGACAGCAGTCACATCTTTCACTACTCTCACTTTCCTTTTAGTCCTTTATTGCATTACTAATTCTCTCATCCTGGAAGGGCCATTACTGTAGGTTTCCATAACAAAGCTGAAATTCCACCAGCCCTGTCCTTTAGCATCCCACATCTGTTAATAGCACTGTAAAAGGACCACTAAAGTGTCACATTCATAGTATGCTCATTTGAATGACTCAACCTGACAATGTAAAACATGCTTCAGTTAAACGCAAACAAATTAATTTAATGGGGGGGGGGGGGGTACATTTCCTTTTTGCAGACACCTGGGACAGAGCTTGGGTGCAGATAAGTTCCACAACATTGTGGCAGCCTGTCAGACTCCATCCCAACAAGTAGTAATCTAGATTTCTAAAACTGAAACCTCTAGACACAACAAGAGTCTGCTAAAATTAAGACATTCTCTATACATATGGCTTGCATAGCAGCTAATGTCCATAATTTGAAAATCAAAAACTTCACGTTTGTAAGACTGTAACAAACTACTGTGGCCTTAACATTGTCCTCATTTGATGACCCCATATGTGCAGCAGTGCTAAAAGAATGTAAGATGATTAAAGGACCACTGTACTAAAAAAAATGCTGTTCCAAAAGTACATGCACAGAGCAACAGGCAGAAACCTGTAAAGGTAAGAGTTTTGAAGTATAACTACTACTATTACAACGCTTACACTTTATAAATCAAGTATACTTATGCGTGTACTTTCATTTGAACAGTGTGTACAGCGATGCTTTAAGTGACAGAAATCAGGAGCCTGGGGATATGTAGAGAAGTCTAATAGAAAATAAAAAAAGAGTTGTTATTTACAAGCTTTCACTTCAAACTATTTTGGTTGCCTTAGATATGTTTTCTTTTCTCCTTCAATGTTTCAGCTATGCAACATGTCATACTCTGAATGTCTATGTAGATTATTATTATTATTAGTACTACTAGTAGTAGTAGTAGTAGTATTAAATTGTTTTTGTAACGCGCCAATATGTTCTGTAGCACTGTACACAGGAAGAGAACAGGAAAAAATACAATATTAACAACTGGAAAAAATTGAATCTTTGTAGAAAGTGCTTTTTTCCCAAAGCACCCTACAAGATTGGAAACTCACTACTTACAATCTAAAGGGAATGGAAGAAGCAGAAACATAGGGAAGAATAACAGATAAGAAGTAGCAGGGTCAGGAAGTAGGTGAAAGTTTGTTTGGTAAAGGAAGGTGTGTAAGCTTGGATGCAAAGGTTAATTTAATCCAATATAGTGCTGCTGTCCATAGGGTCACATGGAGTCTGACTGATTGAACGACTAAACAACAAAATAGAGTAAAATGGCTTGATGTCTGAGCTGTATGACATATAGTTCAATCACCTGTCCAATTTATAATGGGGTCAGACACATTGAAGTGGGGTAAGCTTGAGGTGATTGGAATTTCCCATTCCATGATTCTTCTACAAACTCTACTGGCAAACCCTGTCCAACAAAGATCACCAGGATACATTGGCCAGCTTCCAACCAGGAAAACCCATCCATCCAAATTGGCCAGAGGAATGCAAAACAATTAGGTTGCTTTACTACTATCCAATTTGGCATAGTACATACCATGCTGATCTGTAGCAGACTAATAGCACCTAAATAAAATAAAGTATTTTTGGAAGGGGGTGATGGCCTAACATGACATCTCTGTATTCTTTAACAAATTACTTAGTATTCTTAATGTATAGGTCAACTAGGTACTGTGTTGGAAAGACAACTGTGAAAGGCAGCAGACAATTAGCTAGGGCTGAGAGTAAATGACAAGTGGGAGCAAGCAGCTGTGGTTGAAAAGAACAGGATAGAAAGAGAATGAACCTAGAGAGAAAAAGAAAAGAAGAAGAGAAAAGATACACACTACCAGACCACCATGAAATCAAAATATATGTCTGCCACTATTCTAGCAGAAAATGGAGTAGTAGAAGCACTTGCATTTAACTCACAAAATGTTTTAATTTGCAGCTTATTTATATTACTACTTTGTACTTTTTAGGATTAATAAGAACTCATATTGAATCCAATTGATAATTCAGATCAAAGTGACAATATGTTTAACTGGTAAACAGTTCATGTAACATACAAAGTGGTTCAGCTTTTAGTTTATGGTTACTAGCCAACTAGATATATAGCATTTCCATGAACTGTGCATAAGAACATATATGATATTACAAATGACTCTGCACTCTGTTCACATGAGCAAGAACCAAGTAAAGAGTTTGCACATATAAAACAGGGAAATAACAGCAGTGGTATCATGGGACACCATATTCTTTAATGTGACTTGCTACCGGCAGAGAAGATAGTCATAGAATTCAATTTAAAATGGCCTGCTGTTGTGGAGAGCAGACATAATTTCTACAGGTCAGCTTTTTTTATCTGGTTCCTCTAGTTTTCCATTCTTTTGATTGTTGGATGATAAAAATAATACTGTACCATGTTCCTGTCAAAATCAGTGTCCAAGATAACAAACCATAATTAGGAGAATTTTAAGAGAATTATAGGAATATATATATATATATATATATATATATATATATATATATATATATATATATATATATTCCTAAAGGGTTGAGTATAAAAAGCCACACTTCCATTGTTCATGATGTGGAGCAGCTCATTTACAGAGAGTGTATTCCAAAAGAGGAGACAGATCTCATAATATATTCCCTCTCCCCTATACCCAGACAGATGAAGCATTGAATTAAACAGGAGCAGAGGACTCACTAACATTATTAATGAACCTTGCTGCTACAACATAAACATTTGTCATAGTCAGCAAAAACCTTGAAATAAAAAAAATAAAAAAACGTTCACAACTATTATGCAAGGTTTTTTGCACTCCAAAAACCAATTAACCATGACTGTCTCTGTTTATCTCTTTATACTATATCTACTTTTACTAAATTATGGTCACAGTATCTGTAATGTCTGTTGTCTTTTGTCTCATAAAAAATTATTTTAACTCCTTAACTCATATTTCTCCATAAACATGTTCATAGTTCCTCATATTGCTCCATATAACTTCCCCATGTCAGAACCGCTATTGCTTGACGTAATCGCTCCCATGACCTTTACTACAGTTCTCAGTAACTGTCCCTATATACTCCATTTGCCTGGCTTAAATGTTTTTTTCACTCAGTTTAAGGTAAGTGAGCAACATTTTGTCAGCTTCTTTGTAACATAGTTACATAGTAATTGAAGTTGAAAAAAATGATTGTAGTCCATCAACCTTTTTAGATCTCCTATGATCTGCAGTATTGAGATTAATTATTAATTGATCCAGAGGAAAGAAAAAAACAAGAAAAAAACAAGTGAAACATGCCAATTGTTTCAAAAGGGAAACAAATTAATTCCTTCCTGACCCCAGATACTGGCGATCGGATTCCTTCCTGGATCACTACTCTCTTTAATTATCCAGGATAACCCGGAATACAGTTTTTTATTCGAGCAGCATAATAAAACATTTACATTTTCTAATGAAGTCCAGTGCAGTGATATATCTTACGTAAATGTAAAAAATATAAATTTGTGTTTGGTATCCGTGTTCTCAGTATATTTTAGAAGTTTAAACATGTGACTTGTTTTGTCATATAAACCATATATCTGAGATACCTGCCAAAGCCTATACAATTTTGGCTGCAAAATAGTGCACAGTTTTACATGTATATTGAAAGTTAATCAAATCAATCACTGTAGCATCCAATGGGTTACTTTGTTGCTGGCATTGTGCTGATTTGAGCAGAATTGATAAAGATGGCGTTTTGGCCACAACCAGAGAAGTGACTGACAGGGAGCTATAGTGAGTGCCAAGACCTCTCAGTCTCCCTTAAGGGATGGAGGTCACCTCTGTGGGTCAGCAATCTTCTGTAAGAGAATACAAAACATGGCAGCTGCTCTTAATTCCTAGACAGGCAGCTACTCAACAGGCATCACTGCAGAGGTGACATCATTGCTTCTGAAGTGGTTGTATGCTGTATATAAATCATAAATCCAGTTTTCCTTGTTATCCGTGCCTTTATATGACCTCCATTAATAATCTCAGTAATTAGTTTAGACCTAGGTATAAACAGTTAACCCTCACAGATGGTTATCATGTACTGAATTAGAAGATAGAATACATACAATTAATGCTAATTTATCATATGAGATAAAATATGTTCCCCTGGAAACCTATGTATTTTCTATATTCGTGTGTTAATGTGTGTATCCACTGTATAAATATTTCTTTGTATACGTATGCAGTAGTGTCTATCTGTGCAAGGCTGCTGTTTTTTGTGTGTGACAATGGAAAGATGTGTATGTACATATGTAGAGAATTGAAAAGCACTGTGTTCTAATGCTTGTCAAGATGATAAATGTGATAATGTATTTGTTGTGTATTAATCATCATTCACTCATGAAATGTTTGCATCCCAATCTATGTATACTGTTGTAAGGGGATTAATACTTTCACTGTATTTACTAGGAACACAAGAGGAGCACAATTGGATACTCTAGAACAGTTAGGCTGGGTAATAGGGACATGAGATATAGATTGCTAGCCTTTGACCACATCACAGTAAAGCTCTCCTAAAAACATGTTGAAATACTTTTTGAATTGTTTACAAATATGTGCATTTTTCACAGAGAAATAAAATAAAATAAAATCTGTGTTTATATGTATAACAGGCTGCCCACTTGCATGTGCACTACTACATGCAGGGGTTTGTTCCCTATTCAAGTCAATGGTAGGAATTTCTAGGATGTAGGGAACAGACCTGGAGTTAATTTGTTAATTTTTTTACTTACTGCAGAAAAGTCAGGTTTCTGCTCTCTTTCCTCTGGAAACTGAGCAATATAGGCCAGCTCAGGGCAATTCTTTTTTTGCTCTGGCCAGCTCTGTGTGGTGAACAAGAGGAAAAAAAAGTTAACCCTAAAACAAATTTATCTGTGCAGGCATGGAATACTGAAATCACCTAGAACAGTCAGTTATGAGTTAACTGGTCTGTGAAGTCCTGAGTCCATGGAAAAACTGCCATCAATCACTGTCTTCCCTATAGACAATCACCACACTGTGTTGCTCCTTGGCTGTCGGTTATTACTCAAGCAACACAGTTATTACTGATGTAAACAGAGGCTTAAAACTTTCGATTTTTTTATCTGTTAATAGTGAATGTTTAAATTATTTATATTTTTACATTCAATCTTGGGATCTTTCACACCATGAAGAGCACTTACAGTGAAGTAAATGGTCCTTTTTAGGTCATGGCTTTTTTGCCATCTCTAAAAAGGTGAGGGTTTCGCTAGCCAGTACCAAAAGCAGGTGGCACTGGAGCATGAACAAGGAATGGCTTTAACTCAGCTAGACAATAACCAGCCGCCACTTGTTACAATTATTACTGTAGATTAAAATGCATATAAACTCCAAAAGACAACAGAAACTTTACATAGATAAGATATTAATAAAACAAGTATAAAGGAAGCTTATCAGCACACAAGTTGCTATTACAAGTCAGCTAGAATAGCACAGTCAGTATTGTTTCACACAAGTTCTCAGGCTCCAGTTTGGGTACTTCTAGAAAATGAGCAATTACAATTATGTAGTATTAAGAATCTTATGTGGATCCCATCTAACTTGATTAGATTAAACTAAAAGATGCTGCTAACCCATTCAATAATTGCGGAGACAAATATGTTTAAAGGCCAGTCTTACAAAGAAGAAAACGCTTATAACACCCATCTTAGGAAATCTAGCGTTTCCTCCTGGCACTGCTAGACAAGCATATCGTTGGTGGGACACTCTTAAATTTCGGAGATTGTTTAACTTATATCTTTCTTCAAGTTCACCCAACTTATACATATCATATAAATTAAATAACATAAAAATTAAGAAATATATAGATACACTCAAGTAAAAGATTTTGCCAGGACTGTATTCACTCTAGATCAGAATTGCAAAATAACACCAGTTATAATACTTTGCCTATTACATAATTATGGCTCAGGCACAATTTCTAGGAGAAGCAGGTTGGTCATTCTCTCAGTAATGAATGCCAATATATGAAAGAATGATTATTGCTCAACATTGGAAAAGCAACATAATCCCAAATGGGAGTCTTATGTATCAAATAAAAGATATTGCAAACAATGAAAAATTAACTATCTTAGTAGTTGATGATGAATGAAAATACGGTAAAATATAGGAAAACCCGGCTCCAGTCCTCATTGGGTATACATCTTTTAAATTTACTTTTACAACGTGAGATTGTGAGTAATTTCTGCTAATGTGCAATTTTGGTGGGATAATATAATTGGTAATTTCTGGACCAAAACCTTCCTTAAGAAATGGTTAATTACTTGTTGTAAATTACAAGTTTTATTGTAGGTTTATTTTCCTGTCCTTTTGCAATGTCTCAGTATATTGCTACTGTATGATTATAGAAAGTATTAGATAAGAAAAGAAGGAACACAAACCAATATAGATACTGATTTATTTGTTTTTATATGTTTTACTTCGGGTGTTTTTTTATTTTTGGAAAATGGAAAAGGGGGGGGGGGGGAGGTGATGAAGTTGCAAAGCTCTAAAGTCAGATGTTACTGAACAAGGAAGTAAAACTACAACATTGCCTGTAAAGCTACAGACACGTCAGTATACTGATGTTTTTTCATACAGTAATTGAACATGACTATTATGGATTTGTTTATGGGAGTGATAAAAAAAACACATTTTCTTCAGTGTTACACTTGCACAAAACTTCCCAAGTGCAAATATGAACCCACTTTAAATATATTGAATCCAAAGCCGGAATCAATAATGCTGGAATAAATATCAACAATGATATTACTCTGATGGCTGACCTTATTAATGAGGGTAATAGAAGAGAGTGCAAAAGTTGGCCTGCTGCTGCTCAATGTTAAAAAGACGAAGATCATGGCAAATGGCAATCTCACTTCCTGGCAAATAGACGAGCAAGAAGTGGAGGCAGTGACAGATTTTATTTTCCTGATCTCTCAGATGGTGACTGAAGATGTTTGTTTCAAGGGAGGAAAGCTATGGCAAGCTTGGACAAGCTAGTAAAAAGTAAAGAATATTAAACTATCAACAACGCCCCTCATAGTTAGAACTATGGTATTCCCAGTACTAACATATGAATGTGAGAACTGGACCGTAAAGGAGTGTGAGTTGATGCCTTTGAATTGTGGTGTTGACGAAAACTAATTTGAGTCCCTTGGGCTGCAACAAGATTCAATAAATCAGTGCTACAGGAAATCAAGATAAACTTCACTGGAAGACTGGAAGATCATGAGGCTGAAGCTCAAATATTTTAGCCATATGATTAGACGGCAGGATTCTTAACCCAGGGATCATCTGAACTTCAACTTGCAAATCATTCTCATCAGTTCAATTTCTCACAAAAAAATATACATTGTATAAGCAAATATATACAAGTTTCTATCGAGTATAAGGTGTCCACATTTAAAAAAAACTCACATGCTTCAGAGCTTTATCACTGCTCTATTATAGCGCTGATGTAGTTCAAACACAGGTCAATGTCACGACACTATTCATTCAGTGTAATTTTCCTTTGGATTATATCACAGGAAAAAATGATAGATGCAACAAAAAGGGTTTATTTATATTCAGCACTGGACATCTTCCTCTTCTACCCACCTGTAAGCATTGCTTGCCCTGCTCAATAACCGTGTACTCATGTCTTGAAAGGGAAGTATGATTATCATGGCAACTTACATGCACTCACAAAGATAGCTACAAATCTAGATTTTTTTTCTTAAAATGCTTTTAAATGCATGATTTACACAGCTGCTAATATTGTTATTTGTGACGTGTCTACTAATCTTTATGAAGTTCCTCCTGATCTACAGTGTTTCTTTAAAGGTGTATGGAAGTTTCTCTGTTCTTAACCTTTTCTAATCTAACACACGCTGCTTATATCAGAAACACACATTACATGGAGTCATTCTATACACATACAGGTCTAATTTATGGGAGGAAAACTGGTTTCTACACCTCCAGATCTCTTTACATAGGGACCTGATACTAACCAATAGAAAGACTGCATTCAAGTACATTTTTTAACCTTATACTAAACTTTCAGCCAGTAGCAGCACAGTGAAGTGATCCAGGGCAGCAGAGAGGAGAGAGTGTGGTGAGAACAAAGAAATCCCATGACGCCTTGCTGCAGAGACTGAATCCCCACACATTGTTACAATGTTGTAGCTGCCTCAGATTGGCCACAACAAGTAATTTAGCTTGGAATTTCAGGGGCATTCCTTCTCAAAATCAATTGCCAGGAAACTGAAGAAAGTTTGCAAATTTTAGGGCAAGTTTATTGATGTTTATTGGGCGGGGGGTGCATAAAAATGTTTTCATACTCTACTTATTGTTCCTTTATCAGATGCATTCATAATATTGAACGTTCTGTGTACCTTAAACGTTGCCAAACCCAATACATAGGTACGTAGCACTGGAATTGCTTATGGAGCTATCTGCCATATTGTCTAAGCGGTCAGTGGACATCTGTGTATCGTGCATACTAACAGGGTATGTGGTAGGCACAATAGTGTGTGAAACTTGTAAGACTGCATGCTATATTCTATTTGCTGAAACAACTTCTACAGTTTTTGTGACTGAATAAACTTCAAGGTTTTACATACATCTGTGCCACAATGAGGAGGAAATGTCTTCAATTTCTAATTTACTGTATGTGGGATACAGATTCTTCCAACTCCTGTTTTCCCAGGCGTGTTTAGAAGAGCCTGTGTGGCTGTGTATAAAACGGATAGGTATTAACCCATTCTTCGCAGTTATTTCAGGGTTTATTTTGTAGTCAAGACCAATTAAAATTAAAATTTTAACAGGCTTCCTTGTGCTGCACCTCTCATAAAAATAGTGCATAAGTCTATCTAAAAATAATTTGACAGCTCTGGATTTAAATCTAGGGATGCAGACAATTACTAGCAATGCAAATTCTGTTTTTAGAAGACTAGTTTACACTCTTTGGGTTCTGCATGTGAAGTAAAGAAATGTACTTGTATTATAACAAAAAACAGAAAAAAAACATTTAATTAATGTTTGCAAATTTAATCTATCAGCCTTGCTAACGTATGTAATTGCCAATAATTTCTATATACTCCCTGTGATTCTGAGTCTATTGCTCTAAAGTCACAGGTAAATGAAAAGTGTGAGCATGCCCAGACACCATGCAGTAATTGGCCTAATCAGCCTAGGTACTCCCTGTTGTCTAAGCACTATCAATCTTTTCATTCTAATTTGATTACATTGAAAACAGATTAGAATCCATGATCTCCCTTTAGCAAGAAATATCAATCTTTTATCTAGTAGTTGGATAGGAAAGACTCATTGACAGGTAAAAAGTGCAACCGTCTATGAAAGTCTGGTCTAACAAAATGCAATGTAAAATAACATTGAATTGATAAAGTACTTATTACCTATAGCTTTAAGTTATTCAGAAGTCTGGATTTCAATTTAACAGGGCGTGAACACAGGTAAGGAAATTAGAGGCTCCACTGGCTGTTGAATTCACCAACAGTAAAATTGAAATCCTGACCTGTCTGGGGAGCCCTGAGGAGAGGTTTGGGAAGCACTGTTATACAGTATTTGGAATATCTACTGTGTCCCTTAAAATTGTGTACATTTATAAAAACCTGCAAAACAATTGTAGATAATTAACACAACTATTTTAATACAGTAGATTTACATGGAACATTTTAATATTTTTTCAACACAAATAGAAATTGATTGCGGCAGAAAAATTGTACAAATTAAGAAAGGATTCATGAAAAGGAACACAAATAGTGCAGCCACAGTATTATTTGACCTTCCTCCTGCTGTCTACCGAAATAAGAAGAGGTCACATACTGCTGCAGGCAAGTCTTGTATATCAACAATATTTTAAATGCAAAATAAGACTCTTATATTTTATACCCAAAATGTTTTTTTGCGGCTTGTTTTTTTTTTGTTTTTGTTTAAGGATGGTAACCACCTATATTAAAAAAAACATGAGCACACGCTATTTGAGGTTTACTGCCCATCAATTCCCTCTTGCTACTGTGGAGCGGTGTAATTACTGGCCAGGAGTCCTGCAAGTCAGCCTCACTGCTTAGCATATCCCCGGGGTACTTCCACTGTGAGAGCGCGTGCAGTGAGTTTCATTTACATCTGAACGGGATGGAAGAGAACAGAGTGACCCCGAGCTAGAAACCAGCACAAAGGTTACAACATACAGTAATCTAATATTATTATTTTCTCTCTGCTGATTTTCGGCCCATTCTTGGTACATTGGCTGGGTAATTATATTTCCGGCTGATCGGACACTTTTCCATCAGAGCTGAATGTTTATGGTTTGAATCCAAATTATTTTTTAACCACAGATCATCCGTTTTCACCACTTTCCTTTATTTTTCTCCTTTGGCCAAATGTTATAATCCTCATAGATTGAAAAGATAACAAAAGGAAACTGACAACATAAAATGTTTTTCTCTGTTTAAATTCTTGAGATGATTGTTATCTAATATACAGTATTTATTCAAAACTAGCAGTATTGCTACACTTCAAAGTTAGAGGACTACTTATCCCCATAGCCGTTTGTTTACAGTGATATTCTATGTTCACAATTTCACAAAGCGGACTGATGCTCAACAGGTTTCAACACTAAAGATTCACAGAAAGGAGTTACAATTGATTGATAAATCTAAGCTGTCTACTTGCCAGGCATATATCAATATTTTACTGCTAGTTTAATAGTCCTTACTATACTAGAAATATAATAATTGTATAATGATGAAAACAACAACAACAACAACAATAATAATAATAATAATAATAATAATAATATGCACTGCAGCTGGGTGTAAAGGAAATGCAAATTTTAAAATAAACTGTATAATGTTGACAACTTTCATTTAAGGTGTGTTTTCCATATTCCATCTGATATATCTTATGCTACTCACTGTACCCATTTAGTTCTGTAAGTAAATGAATTGGACAGATTGCACACATTGCTTGGGTTTGGAGCATAGTTTTGTTGGTACATCTTCTCAATATGCACAGTATAAGTACTACTTTCAGCGGTGATGCAATGAGAATTTTACACATGGCTGCTAAATAGTCTGAGATAGATGAATAAAAACCCATAACCTAGGCCAGTGATGGCGAACCTTTTTGAGCCCGAGTGCCCAAACCGCAATACATGCCAACTTTTTTTCCGTCTAAGTGCCAACATGGCAATTAAACCTGAATACTGACGCAGCTGAGTACACACACACACGCAGCTGAGTACACACATATAGACTGATAAATACACACACTGCATTGAGGGGTGCAGTGTATGTGTTTGTGAGTGGGTAGGGGGTGCTGTATGAGAGTGGGGGGGTACTGTATGAGAGAGTGGGGGGTGCTGTATGAGAGAGTGGGGGGTGCTGTATGAGAGAGTGGGGGGTGCTGTATGAGAGAGTGGGGGGGGGGTGATGTGTGTAAAGGAAGAATTTTTTTTTTATTCCTATCATAAAATCAAATTATTTTTATTTATCCCCCCCTCCCTTCTTCTTACCTTTGGTGAAGGAGGGGGGGACACAGTCGGTGGTGGTTAGTAGCTCTAGCTATGCCTCGGTTCGCCTCGCCTTTCCTCAGTCCTCCCGCGCAATGCTGTGGGGAGCGTGCCCGGATTACAAAACACTCTAAAACTTTATTCCCATCTCTGAGGTACAAACACATTGTTTTGCAGATACAGCTCTTGGCCACTGGCGGGAATACAGAAATATTCTGTGAATTATGGAAATGACGTCAAGTTAAACAACTTTATTTTTTAATATGAAAAAGACCAGCACTGAGCCAGATTTGCATACAAAGAAAACTAAGCCGCAAACTCTAAGCATCTCTCCCCCCTTGGATCATACACCCTTCTCTCTCCCCTCCCCTTGTCTCTCCCCTTCCTCCTTGTCTCCCACCACCCCTGTATCTCCCCTTCTCCCTTGTCTCTTCCCTCTATCCTTCTCTCTCTCCCACCCTTATTTCTCCTCTTGTACCGCTCACAATTGTCTCTGTTTTCTCCCTTGCCTCTACCCCCCCTTGTCTCTTTCCTTCCCTGTGTCTCTCCCTCCTCCTTTCTTTCCATTTTCTACCTCTCCCTTTTGCCTCTCCCCTCTCTCTCACTCCTCCCTTCTCTCACTCTCCCTTCTCTACCTCTCCCTTTTGCATCTCCCTCTTCCTTTCTCTCTCCTCTCCCTTCCTCTCATGTGCCTCTACCTTCTCTCCCATCTCACTCTCTTACTTCTCCCTTTCCCTTCTGCCTCTCCCTATTTTCTTTCTCTCCATCCTCCCTTCTCTCTGCTCTCCTTTCTTCCCCCCTCCCTCCCTCTTTCTCTGCTTATCTCTCCCCCACCCTTGTATCTCCTTCACTCTTGTCTCTACCCCCACCCTTGTATCTCCTTCTACTTCACTATTGTCTCTCCCACCATTCCCTCTCTCTCCCCCTTGTCTCTCCCCTCCCCATTGTCTCCCCCCTTGTCTCTCCCCTTCCCCTTGTGTCTCCCATTACCCTTGTCTCTCCCCACCCCCTTGTTTCACCAAACCTTGTCTCTCCCATTCTCCCTTGTCTCCCACACCCTTGTATCTCTCCCCCACACTTCTCTTTCCCATTCTCCACTGTCTTCCCCCTTCTCTCTCCCCTTCTCCCTTGTCTCCCCCACCCTTCTCTTTCCCCTCTTGTCTCTCCACTTCCCCTTGTCTCCCCCACCCTTCTCTTTCCCCTCTTGTCTCTCCACTTCCCCTTGTCTCCCCCTTCTCCATTGTCTCTCCCCTTCTCCCTCCCCCTTGTCTCAACCCTCTTCGCTCTCCCCCTCTCCCTTGTCTCTCCCCTACCCCATAACTGTTACCTTCCCCTTGCCTCTCCCCCTGCGGATCTCGAGGAGAGTCTGCTCGCCTGTGCCGCGCGCCCACAGCCCTTCCTTTTTTTATTGACGGGAGAGCGCTCACGCGTCGTGCTCGCGCACGAAGAGCAGACACAGCATGTCCCGGCGACCTATGGCCGCGTGCCCACAGAAGGGGCACGGCGTGCCACCTGTGGCACGCGTGCCATAGGTTCGCCACCACTGACCTAGGCTGAGTGTAGAGACAGAAACAGTTTTGGTGCTTAAAGAAACCCCACAACAGATTTCTGCTATGTACATTTTGTTTTTGCCCTCTGCCACCCCCCATCCCATTAATCTGTACAGGTTTCAAAAAGAGCATTTCTACTGGAGCTCTAAGAGGTGGCAGTGTGGTGCGGTTCAGCATGCTAGGGATAAGTATCAAGGAGGAAGGTAAGAGAGCAAGGGCTGCAAAGTCACAGCAAAGTACAGGGGGCATGGGTTCTATGAGGAGGAGCAAAGGAGGTAGGGACCGGTGCTATAGGCGGTTGTTGCTCACAAGGACTAATGCTGTGTAGGGATCGGTGGGTTCTGTGTGGCCGTAGATGTTGAGAGGGGCATGGTGCTATGTAGAGATAGCATAAGAATATATATATATATATATATATATATATATATATATATATATATATATATATATATATATATATATATATATATATATATATATATATATATATATATATATATATATATAGACAAACACGTACATACACACAAATATATATATATATGGCATGCACAGATGATATAGCCTAGTGTATAATGGCAACATAGTCAAAAATGATATCCCACTTGAGTTCAATGGTACTATGGAGTCTTCTCCAGTTTCCTTGTGGGGTCTGAATATGTGGGTGTACTTTATCTACACAATACTTCTGGAGGTGAATATAGTTTGACAAGGGCCTAGTTTGCAAAGTGCTCTATTTCTTTTTTTTGAGAATATGTATACTATGAAATTAAACCGTCACAAGTTTGCCGTCGAAACTGTATTTTTATGGCTGTTAAAACAATTTAAAAAAAAAACTTATGTTGAATAAAAAAATAAACCAGTGCAGGTTTAAAAAGATGGACAAACGGCTTCTGTTTTTAACGTTAAGTATGTTCCTGCTCAATGGTTCATTTAATGAGGTTTCTAGGGCAGACTTTTCTATCTCTTATTAAAGGCTTCAGCAAAGATAATGGCTTTTTAAAAAGGAGTGGCAAGGGAGCCTCAGAATATTACACAAACGGAGTTTTCTACAAAGCTTTTTTTCTAGAACACCGGCAAAGGAATAGGATTTCTCCTAAGATGTTCACAGCTAATTCTCTTGACAGGTTGAAAATCAGTGTTATAAAGAAAGCACTGCTAGGATGGAAAACAAGCAAATCTATTTTAACAATACCTCAAAGTTGTTTCTTTAAAATGTGAAAACGATTTCATTAGTATGTCTAAAGGAAAATACTTTCACACTATGACAATTAAATTGGAACTTTTAATAACTTAAAATACTGGCACCTGAAAAAGCTGGATCGTAAATACCATTGTAGTTACTTTTTATTCTTTGTTATTGACGCCACTATCATAGAAGATTTCTGAACCTGAAATCAGATTGGCTTAAAAGACCACGTGTCAGTCTGAATACATTATTCAAATGTGTATGCTAAAATAAAATAAAATAAAAATAAAAAAGATAAAAGGCTCCCGCTTGTGACAAACATGAAGATATAAAAGTAACATAAACATTTAAACTTCTCTAAGGGTCATTGCCATATAAAAACAAGTTATGTTTAAGTGTTTCCCTTTAAGCTTGTTTGTGTCCTTACTTGAATTCCTAAATGCAATAACCTGATCCCAGGCATAGCCATCAATGTTATTGATTACATACACTGTCTTAACAGTGATTGATGTCTTTCTTATGATTTCTGACATATATCTTTCACAGACTTGGACAATTGTATGTAGTAAAGAAAAGACTCATCAATAACAACCAGTTACATGATTATTAGGTGATTAGGAAATAAATGTGCTGACATAGATTTATTGCACTGAGAGATTAGTGCCATATTGAGTACACTGGAGGTATTGCTTAAATGCCCACTGCATGATGGGACTGCAAGTAAGGGCACTATTAAATTCCATATTTTGTATAGTTATACCACTAAAAAGTGGTAAGTAAGTAT
The DNA here is from genome assembly GCA_027410445.1 of Discoglossus pictus. Taxonomy (NCBI): domain Eukaryota; kingdom Metazoa; phylum Chordata; class Amphibia; order Anura; family Alytidae; genus Discoglossus; species Discoglossus pictus. The sequence continues at coordinate 37,408,718 of CM050175.1, forward strand.
ACATAGCTATTCAACTGACCCTTTTTCACATGATTGCGAGTGAGAACAACCCTTACTCGTAAATTACGGCATGTTTTCCCATTGATTTGCTCAGTAATATTTTGAGTTGCTTTTGCACAAAATCGCTATTGAATTGGAACTTTACTGAGCACTCTCAAAATTACTTATGACTCACAAGTCATAATATTACTGATTTTGCTAAAAAAAATGAAAAATTTAAGTTCATCCCCAATAACATAAACATGGGGGTCTAATGAGGCCACGTGAACCCTAAAAACTAACCCCCTTGGAACGAGGTTATTAACGGATCCCTGTGGCATAAGGAGTTAACGCCTATGCCACATAGGTCCTATAAGGACCTCTGTGGCATAACACATTGCATTTGTGAGAGAGCTTTTTACATTGCTGAAAGAGCAGGTCTTACAGTGATCATTGCAACTGCTTGCATTTGTAATCATCTAAAAATCCTACCTCTACTTAAAATATGTTATATGTATATCAAACACGGATATACCTAAACTGTGAACTGTTAATGGGCCCTGAGGACTGGAGTTGAGAAACACTGATCTAAAGATGAATGTACATCTAGAATACACGATCAAATAAACTAATGATGTGAATTGATGACTTGAGTTAAACTTTTTGGCCATAATTCCAAAGATATGTTTGCCGCAAAAACAACACTGCACATCACCAAAAGAACACCATACCCACAGTGAAGCATGGTTTTTCTTCAGC